>CM016564.1:1223920-1423920 GCA_003412495.2 Echium plantagineum | reverse complement strand
TTTGATTCGGTTTTGATTTTCCTCCACACCCCTAGTAAAAAGGATAAAATAGTCTTCACAAAAAATAAAAATAAAACACAAATTTATTCATTCATTTATTGCATGTAGGCATATACTATTACAAGTCATGAAACTAATATAATGAAGCCTTGAAATGAGGGATAAGAGGAGGATGAAAATATGAAATAGGAGAAAACTAAGAAAGAAGAAAACAAGATTGGCGATTCTTCATTTAAGCAAATATTAATACATATTTGTTGAGTCTAATGACACATGGTACTAAATAGACAAAAAGTGTAGAAACATCCAAGTCGTGAATTCGGTCACCATTGGTATTTTCTAACATTATTATGAGCACAGAGTGGTTTATCATAAATGCCATATTCACAATGATGATCAAATATATAAAACCCATCTGGATATACTGTCCAATAACAGTGTTCATCATTATCAGATTCTCCATCTTTACAATTATTTAATGAAATATAATTAGTATAGACACTGAAAGATTTTTGTTTGCTTCCCCAAAAGAAATAACAATAAAATTCGGTATTACCAAAAAAATTTGGTTTAAATTTCCAACTAAATTCCTCATTATACTTGGGCCATTTTTGTCCAATGTCATCATTTTTTGACTTGCAATGAATCTTCAAGGGCTTGTCATTAGTAGGATGGATACCATTTCTTATGGTAACAATGCTGGAATTTGTTTGCTCAAAAATAATGCAATAAACTAAACAAATTAGGTAACATAGTCGACCAAACCGACCAGTAGCCATTTAGAAAAAAAAAAGATTTATAATATATGGATAATCCAGACAAATGCATCATATATAGGCCTTCAACAACATTAATACATTGTATTTATGAAGACTAACATCTTTATATGTTACACTTACACCGAATTAACTACACTAATTTTTATGTTACCAAATATTTTGAATAATATAAATGATACGCTCATTTAAAGCGCCCCCGCTTGACTATCCCATCGCCCAACAGAGGAGGTGAATTCGGGATGTGCCTCTAGCGGCTTGGTACTCCACCTCAAGAGTGCCTAGAGAGGCTGGGTAACCACCCACAAGCAGATCCTCCCTTGAACAAATGCAGAATTACTTATGCACCTACCGTGGATCGAACTCATACACTTATAGTGAAGCCCCTTACCATTTGAAATAATATAAAGATTAGAAGATGTGATAGATCATTTGTAGGCCTCCAAAAACTTTAATACATTCTACTTCCTTTGCTTTTTCAGTTGTCGTTCTAACCATTTACACATTGATTAAAAATAAATAAAAAGAATCAAATTATACATTGAAAATGTAAAATAATAATTAATTGTCATCACATTATTGGGTGCTTGATAATTTCAATACAAAATGTAAGTAATTTTTTTTAGCTAAAACGACAACTAAAAAGACAGAACATTTATGAAGATTTATATCTTTATGTGCAACATTCACATAAAAATGTATCTACCAGACTACCACAGTATTTCTTACAATAAGAAGTGACATTTATTGTAGTGAACTTTTTGCTAGTATGAAGGAAAAGACAATCTAATTACAAATCAACTCTTCAATTTTTTACTTGTATCGTTTTAGCCCTACAAGCTGAACAACTTTGCAGAAGTTCAACATACTTTTTTACTAGCTGATTAACCGAAGAGGGGGAACTATTACAAGCACAGTCTACAAGTTTGTCTTAACAACAACCAAAGAAGTGTTAAAATGGTCAGTTAATACATGTGTTAGTTGGAACAACCACAAGAACAAAAGCTGTGAATTACCACACCAGATATCTAAACCAAACATACAAAGGAGTATACACAAAAGAATTTACAAGCTAAGCTTATCAATCAACCGCAAATGGTAACGGGAAATGCAATATCATACGATCACAAATTCTTAACTTTTTGTAGCCTGGGGTCCTGGGCTACCAACATTTCTTGTATTGGATATTTCAGAAGGATTATGCGAGTCTCTGTCTCTGTGACCAAATGGTGCACTACCTCGACTACGTTCTGATGGAGAACCTCGAGGACTACGTGAAGGCAAATTGCGATGCGGACTCGGAATTGTCAAAACCTCAGTCTCCAGCATCTTGCCTTCCTCTGCTAGCAACTTCAGCTGTTTTACATATCCAACATCACAGTTAGGAAATAAATATCAATGGCCCCAAAGCTGGAATAAGCTATCGTTAAACCTTCACTTGGTTACCTTTTATCTAAATTAATTCAACCACATCAACAGATGATAATTACCTGAATCTCATTTTCTCTCAACCGATCATTAAGAGCATTTATAGCAGGGCTCAAGCTGCACAAAAAACTTGACAAGATAATACAAAAATGCTAAAAAGTGGAAAATGGCTAAATATAGGTGGATGTGCTTCTTACCAGTATTCCATTAGCTTACACAAGGAAGCCTGATATGTTGAAGTGTGATGAATGAAAGTGAGTGGGTGCACTTTCACGTCCCTGGCCAAAACCCATGAGAAAAGTGAGATGCAAACTGTAGCATGTAGAATGAAATCTTGAATAGATTGAACTCACCTCATACTCTGAGATAATGCTTGGTTATAGGCAGTCTTCTCTTCATCATACAATACGGCCTGCAGATCAGAAAATGAACCCATAGGTGCCTCGAGATTGAGAATCTCTGAGCTTGGACAAAGGTCAAGAGGGATTTCCTTCCTAATGTAGTCTGCACCACTGTGAAAAAACAAAGGTTCAAATGTAACAGATACAAGTTCATCAAAACAATATTGTGGCACAACTCCTTTAGAATCACAAAAAAGGATAATTCATACAACATCAGTAAGAAATTTGGTTATTTCTCTCTTCATGGTAATAAGGGCTCTGTCGCCAAAAGGCTCCTTAACAGGTAGAAATACATTATGTTCCCTAAGAAGAGGAAGAATCACTGACAAGAATAAAGATACATAATATTTAATGTTCTCTAAGAAATGGAAGAATCACTAAAAACAATAAAGATGCATTGGTAGACACCAAACACAAAATCCATCCCCAATCCTTCCATTAAAATACTTCCATGAATGTCCTGTAAGTTTGTTCGTGCAAAATGACTATTATCATCATGAGCTCAAATGTACAGTAGTGCAAGCCTTTTCATGTTGTATCGATTGATATACAACTTTGTTCGTAGAAAATAAGTAGTCCATAGCATGATACACATAACTACAGATCATATAGCTCCAACACCTTAGGAGTTAGGACTCTAGTTTGTAATAATAATTTAATGTAGCTGTCATCACTCCATAGATGTAACAGGGTCAATGATTTTTAAATGTGTTGATTGCAATGGTGCATGCAGTTGAAAAAGCAACTCAATAACAACATAAATATTCATAGATTTGGTTGTTTCCCTACATGCGGTTTTTAGTTAATAACGAGTCACACAATAACAATATACACTATACGTACCAATTTAACAGGGAGGCGTTTTAAGAACTAATCTGCCTACGTTAGATTTACGAATTTCATGACCAATTTCTTCGTATTCATTACAAGATTTTTGGAACAATATGGTTCAAATATACTTAATTGTCTAACACTCCTACACAACAGTAGAGTGGAGCGTGTGATGATATACATCAACTTTTGATAGAGTCAATAATATGCACACATATACCTCATATCCATGTTCGAGCGGTGCAGTGCTTCCTGCATGCTATCTGACATTTCCAGATGGTCGATATCAAGAATATCATTGGTGGTAGTAGAGTGGCTTGATTCTGATCTAGCACTAGCGTGATTGAAGAAACCCTCTAGATTGGATGCTTTTCCTCCAGCCTTGCAAATAGATACGTGTCAAATGAGAAACATAATTTCGTCTTCACTAATAGGCGCAGTTATCACAGAAGTGACAATATTGCTATTTACCTTATTGTGAAAATTATATATAATATATACACATATAGAGACTAGATAAATTAATGCAAGGTAATGTCAGAAAGTTAATTACGATAAAAAAAACCAGAAGTACCAGAAAGGTAAAGGATATTGATAAAAGAAAGTAGGGTAGAGGGGACCATTCCAAAAGAATTTCAATCTTTCATCACAATCCAGTCAAAGAGGAAAGATTGAAAGATAGAATAGAAACTAAAAAGATAGATTTGCATAAATATATTGTCGGTTATAATAGTCTTTGGTAATCACAGCCACAGCTACTTGGGTTTTTAAGGGGTAATGCAATAATAGCATCGTCAATCCTTCTCGAGTCTGATACATTATTCACAACCAGCAAGAAAAGGAGGATAAGAAGATTGTACATAACCAAACTAGAGAAAAGGAACATAAGCTAATATTGAACTTGGGAATGAAGGCATTAAACCGACATGTAATCACAATCATTCATAATGTACCATTGAAATCCGTTACACAAATTGCAAATTCACAAACCAACACCCATCAACTTAAGATACTTTTTTGTTGATAAGACTAGAAGTATATAGAAAGGGGCTTAAAAAACCATGTACAGCGGTGGTCTAGATACGATTCTAGAAATCCAGCCCTCTTAAAGTGCTAAACAAAAGGCATAAAATTAGGGCATTATGTTGCCTTGACTAATATCCTTCTCTGACTACCTTTGGGCACCATGGAAGCTACATCAAATGACTAAAGAGGAGGTAAAACGGTTTACCTTAGAAGGTTTAACAGCTCCTCTGAAACTACCAGTATCTTCGTCGCCGGGAGATTTAGACACTATTATGTCAGAAGGTTGATCAAGTTCCATTGCATAACTTATAGGTTCAGCTGAAAGAGACACTGGGAGTAGGGCACGATTCTGCTTCCCATCCAAGGACTGAAAAGCAGTAACTTGGATTCTTCCTACCTAATTAGTTCAGAAATGATTTAGAACATACACACGTAATCCAGGGGTGAAAGTCCATATTAACAGGCAAGCGATAAACTAAAACCTTGAGTGCATCCTCACTGAAACATGAAAAAATCAAGCCAACAAACCCAGAATCCAGCAGCTGATACATGGCCTGTGTACGCACATCTGAAGAAATAATTTGGAGAAGCATATTTCAGCCAGACTTCAAAGCAACTTTTGAACAGTAGATAATTTTATAGTTCACTTTAATTCTAGAAGTTGCAAATCAAAAGGTATTCTGATAAGAGAATCAAATGCATCTTCCACACTTCAAATTTTTTGAAGTAACTAGTTAATGTAGATTTTAGAGAGAGAGAGAGACGGACACAGAGACTAAAGGGATTTTTATTTTGGACAATGTTTATAAATTAAACTTCTACCTACTGGACGATCTTCCACACTTCAAATTTTTTGAAGTAACTAGTTAATGTAGATTTTGGACAATCTCTATGATACAGTGTTGCTCAAGCTGTACAATATTCTGGAAAATATGTCCAGGTGCAACAAAACTTAAATAGTTCATACTAACTGAACACTTACCGACATGAGAAGGAAGGACAGTGATGTGAGGATGTGAGTGGTACCATCCAATTACTCTTGTTGTTCTGCCTATTTTTACGGTCATTCTGTATTGTATGGTTAACTAAACAAGGATCTGAAGAACTATTGGATGTCATTTGCATTTTAAAAGACATGATGCATACTATTAAAAAACCGGATATGACGATCATTACCACATTAAATGTCGATATCCAGTATTCTAGGCAGCAGAAGAATACAAGCGACAAAGACCAACAAGTTGAGATACAAAAACTATTTTAAAAGGGGAAAAGGGTTGTATTAAAAGGGTTATACCCCCCCCCCCCCCTATCTCATAATTTTGAAGTGTTTATAAGAAAATTACTTTACCAAGGAACTATGACATTCTTTTCTTTTGCCACACATTAGCTAAAGATAGTCATTACACTATATGTTGAGAAATTAAATTTTATAAGGAAAATGTATAAAGATAATGAAAACAACCATTGTAATCTATGCAATCAAGTAAAGAAACAACACTTCTATTCTAAGAATCAAATATTTGAGACAGAGGGAGTACTTAATATTGTAGAAAAAGGCTACTCTGACTTTAAGTATTAACGAAATTTTGTATTCACGAAAAAGATTTATGAGGAAAAGGCGATATCCGAACCCTTAAAAAGAACTGATATCATAATCATTATTGGATCATGAAGGATAATGATCACTAATCAGCTTTAAAAGAAATTGCGCGTAGATGGTGACTAAGAAATCTCTATATGCAAGGTCTACAAAAAGCAAGAGTAAGATGACTATTCATGTGTGAAAGAGAATTAAAAGAAGGATATCTCAGCTTCAGCTGATGCTGCGGTCAATTGTTCTGGATTAGTCTCTACTCGATCTTTCTGGCGATCCGATCGTGGTTGAGGTAGAGCACCCCATATTAGTGCTGTCGCTCTACCATTTTCGGAGTACTGAAAATATAGAATAATATCAACAATTAATGCCACACACATATTAAACTTACCTTAAAAGATAGTCAATTTTAAAAATTGGGAGTTAATCAATGTTAGTACTATAGACCTTTTGTTTTGTTGCCGACATGTACAACAATTATTTAAATAGGCTCTTCGCATGCCAACATGGCCTCAGAGTGACTTAAGGCTGAGAGTCAAAAGACCTTCATAATCATTTTATTTTAACAATCAAACAATTGACACTAGTGGAACTAACACTAATCTGCTACGTTAGTAATGCGGCTCGACCGCTCAGGGAAGGGAACCAAGAATTGATAACAAGTACATAAATTGACACCTGCAATGAGCAGTATCAGTTTCCTTCGACAAGATAACTTCTGAATTCTGATATAAAAAAATATGAGCAACTATAGGAGCAACAATGCACCGAAAATCTGTAACAACATCTCTCGTTTACAGCCTTCCTAATATACACTCTAAATTGGTCGCCAAGTAAAAATACACAAGCTGCCCCTTCTCCCTTTTATTCCAATTCCAGGACAAGAATCCAATAACAAAACCAACGCATTATGAAGCTTCAACCACTCCAACAACTAAAAAGAGAGGTTGAGAGATTATACACAGCATTCTTAATCGAACATCAGTCAGACTGAATATAGCTAAATCTCGTATACATGTGAGCAAATTCAACCCTCTAAAGACCAAATTTTCCTTAAGCTATTAATAAATTTAGCTAAATCTCGTATACATGTGAGCAAACTCATACCCATTCGAAAATGCCGAACACAATTTTAGGGCAAGCACCATTAACTCTCGAAATGGCCTGACTTTTAAGTACCACCAAATTCACTACTTCAATTAGTAAACACATAGCAATAATGAACAACGAAAACTCTACAAAGACCAAATTTTAAATATGTTCTTAGTGAAGATCGCAGCTTTATGCACTAATTAATCAATTTCATTCAAAAAGTCATACCCAATTTCAGTTCAAACAACCATGAACCCCAAATATAACAAAAAAATTAAATTGGGGCAAAATTGAAAAAAAATAACAAACTAATGAACCACTTCAATAGTAAGAAATAGGGTTCAGAAGCAAAAAGTTGAAACCTGAACATCACCAAGCAAAAGTCCCATAATTTCTTCAGTCTCAGTTGACAATGCATGTGTTAGACATGCCAACCAAACCTCCTCTGCCATTTTCACACTTGACAAAGACATCTTTTTTTTACTCAATTTTTATAAGTCAATGTGATTTCTTAACTTTCTGAAAAGGGTTTGTGAATATATATATGCAATTTTGGGTAAATGGAATGAGAAGAGGAGATTGATTATGAAAATGAAGCAAAAAAATGGAAGAAATTGGAAGAAGTTGGAGAGACTAGAAAGTGAAGTTTGTTCAGGTTCTTGGAAACTAGGCTTAGGTGAACTGTTGCCAGTTCTCTAGACATCGTGTTTGGCTCGACTTCGTTGAGCAAATAAATACTCGGTAAAATTTTCGATAAAATTGGTATATTGCCAACGTTCAACTTTCACTTTTACCTTATGCTCATGGCCGGTGACAAAATTAAAAATGGTCACAACAATCACGTGTTTTCAATTCATTATCTATGTTTTAAAATGTCATTATCAATCACACATATTTTAAAATATATCATATTTGATCTCGCCGGTTAAATTTGTTGTTAAGTGCATGTTGGGGTGAGTTATTTCATATTCGAAATTGGGATTGAGTTATTTCAGATTTTGATTTTGATTTTTTACACTGAAATATATGAAAAAATGAAGTCAAAATAATCTTATTAACAAGTCACGTGGCCCTCACATGGTATTATTAACAACGGATTTATGAAATATGTGATGGACTGGAACATTTTCAACATAGGTGATTGGCAAGGACATTTCGAAACATAGGTGACGGATTGAAAATATTTTGTAAATATAATTCATTGTTGTGGCCATTTGCCCGTACAAAATTACGAAATACTGTAATGGGGTTTTCGAGCATTTCTTGTTGTAAAATTATTGATAATAGAATCAATATTTATTTCTCCTTATTTCTTATTTTCGAAGCATAATATTCCTTCTGTTTTTTTTAACCTATTGTTTGGCAACTATCTACTTTATTAAAGACATAAAAGTATTACTCTTCTACCCCTATTTAATTATATTGATTCCCCCATAAAGCTATTATCTAATGTCTTGAAAGTTGAGAAGTCAATTTAGCATACTAGTATTTTATTAAGGATATAAAAGAAAATATAATGAAAAAGCACATTAAAAATAATAAACACTATTTCATAAGTATTAATTTGATTATTTTCAAAGAGTGCAAGAACATATAATATGTGTCTATATATTATGGATACACAAACATACGATAATGCTCAATGTGCAATGAAAATTGGGCTTATGATTCATATATGAATTAAAGAGCATCATGTTGTGTTTACTTGCCGAGGAGGACGACCTAATTTCTATGGGCCATTTTTTACTAAGCATGAACAAATGAAAAATATGAGTTCGAGAATTAGATTGCTAAGTTAATTTTTTAGTAATGACATTGGAGCAAAAAGTAAGAATTGCTTCATTTCTCACTTTTATAGATATGAAAAAACATTATTAAAATAAATTCGATCCATCTAACTGAACATTAATTCCCCAAATCTCATCATTATGAATTCGACAAACTCTTTAGCCTTTGGTTCGTATAACTCGAAAAAATCAGTATCCGATTTGAAGAAGTTTTTTTAAATAAGAAAAGTCAACGTCGAGTTTGTTGAACTCAACGTCTGGTGAAGATGTTCACCTTCATCACCAAAACCCTTTTACTGCCTCACCTTCATCTCCAAAATCAAAGTCTTCTTCCGCCACAAGAAAGAGACGACGTGAAGAGGATGGCGAGGAAAGGGGCATCATCACCAATCCCACCTCACAAAAATAGAGATCCGAACTCGATCTCTCTCTCTCTCAAGCTTTGAATCAAAGCTTTGTTCAACGACTTCCTCCCCTTACCCATGGCCACAATACCAACCTCTGTCGCACCTGCCTTACCATCTCACCCATCTAGTATCGGAAGCTTTCTCGCCACATCTGCCCCCGCTGTTCTGGATATCTTTAGAGCCGACTATCTTCCATCAAAAGATAAGGAAGACAGCAAATGAAAAAAATCCTCCCAAAAGGAAGGCGGTGCAAGATAATACAAGCACACAGGTAAACAAATTTTTCTGAACTCCATCCCTGCCCCACCACTTCAGAACTCCATCACAAGAAGCCTCTCTATTATGGCGATACAAGAGCTTATGCACCCATACAAACGTATCCTAATCTCAGACCAACAGAAACGTCGCGAAGTCTCTCTTCGTTACCAAAATCTAAACCACCTCGATGCACAAATCCGATCTAGATGCCTCGCTTTCAAACCCATTCAACCAACACCCATTGAAGTGCATAAGTTTCTCGATGTACAACAGAGAGTGATGCCAAAGGTTCGTAATCTTCAGCCTTATAATCAGCATATTCCATCTTATTCAAGTATTTTAGACTTTTGGAACAAGAATGTTCAAATTGAGTTGTTGGAGGTTGAGATGATGGAAGTTAAGTCTAGTAACTCACTCGATGTTTCAAACAATCCTGGAGAAAATTATGATTTGAATAAGTTTGATTACGAGAAAAGTCTTTGGGGAAATCAGTCGAAAAGCTTTAAATTAAATTTAAATTGCAATGAAAAATCTTCTAGTAGGACAATTCCATGGGTGGAGTCAGAGAAAATTAGTTATTCCTCTGAAGCCACAAAATTCTCAAGATATGAAATTCTTGATAGCTTATGCTCGTGCTGTTCTCAATGTTGATTACAATAAGGTGATCAAGTATGACCGACTCAACATGGAGAGTGCGGTTGTTGCAAATAGAAAATCCTATGATACCCTATTGGCGTCTATATAAACAGCAATTGTTAGGGGATTCCCTCTTGATCCTGGAATAGAAAACAACTTTAAGAAAGATTATACGGAGCATCGTTTTATTTTGCTACAAAGCATTTGCAGACAGTTTTTTAGGATTAGACGGCTTTGAAAAGTTTACCACATCAGTTTCAATGGCAAATCATCTACTTCCACTTGGTTGCTTACTATCTTAAATAGTCGATCCATCATCGACGTTAAAAAAATTCGCACCAATGACATTGACGAAGAGAAGCTTGAGTTTCTCTTCTGCTCATGTCAATATTATACTTTTGTTTGACTTCTCTTTCAAATCCATCATGTTTCACTTCTACTTTATATCTTTTCAAGGAAACAAAATGATTTTGACCATGAATTAATATATGTTGTCATGTTTGGGGTTTATGGATCTACATGAAGCTTACATCTTTCATCAAGGAGGCTTCCCGAAACCTTGGATATCGATTTTACTTATTTTCAGTTAGATCTATGTATCTTATGTATGTTTCTGTCACGCTTCGTTTGTTGGAGTGTCCGTCAGCTCTTTAAGTTTATTTAATATGTACAAACTGTTGTATTACCTTGAATTATAAAATAAAATAAAAATGTTAATTTTAATTTTTAGTATTAAATACGAAAGCAATTATAGCCATCAATTGAGTAGCCTTTTTTATTTACTAAATTTTTTTTTATCCCAAGTCAAACTCATTATATTTAGTCAAATATCTCATACTGATTGTTTTACAAATTCATTTTATTTATGTTCTAAGACGAAAATGGGTAACTTGGTACTCTTATCAAGTAACGACCTACACAATCAACTTAATTGTTAATCGATCGGCCTGGGTGACATGCAGGTTACTCCATTACTTTTTATTAACTTCTTCAATTACACAAACTTGACTCAATTGTAATCACTAATCAATATTGTTGTGCATGAGCCAAGCTTTTCGAGCTAACTCGTTTGTTCGGCTCGGGAAGCCGAGGTTCGAAGCTTGGCTCGTAACAAAATGAGCCGAGCCGCGAGCCGGGTTCCGGTAGTTCGATAGTACATATGTTAATATTATTTTTAATAAAATTAGTTATATTATACTTTTTTAGTCATTTCAATTATTATGATTAATGTTAATTTATAGTCAATTTAATGTTTCTATTTACATTATTACATATTGGTTAATTTTATTACTCGTTACATGTCAATAATATTATTAATTATTTATGTAAAATAATTTTTTGTTAATTAAAGTGAACTTGAAATTACAAAATGAGCTAGCTCGAAACTCGGCTCGGGAATGGCTCGGCTCTGCTCGTGTACAGCTCTACTAATCAATAATGATTAGCTACTTCCATATATTACTACAATTCAAGTGTAGTACTCAATAAATTTTTTGGTTAAGTATGTCACACATGGCTTGTATGTCTAATACTCCCTCCGTTTCTTTTTATTTGATTGTTTGGGGAAATGTACTTTATTAAGAGATTGTGAAAAATTACATTGAGCTTGTAAAAAAATGCATTGGAATTGTAAAAAGATGCATTGAAGTTGTAAAAAGGTGCATTAGAATTGTAAAAAGTTGTATTGAAATTGTAAACAAATCAAATATTTTGAAACAATAAAAAAACTCTAAACAATCAAATAAAAAGAAACGGAGAGAATATGATTTAATTTAGCTGACACGTACACTCTACAAGTAACGAGTTCTCGTTACAAAAATACAAAACATTAGTAACATAAATACATTAGTAAGAGCATTTCATTACATCAAGTATCATATACTTCTCCAAGTAATTGTGCAACTATCCTATGATATTCCAATATTGACAAACTGATTCAAATAGTATCAGCCGATTGTTGCTAATCGATTATCTTTTGAATTTGAAAGTTCAGTTTTATGTCCTTATCTATTAGATATACTATCAAAAAACACCCATCGTCACTAATCGACGAACATGATGAATAAGCTATCATCAACAAGCAAAAAAGTTTGGCTACTTGACAAAATAAAGATAGAGATGACCTTTTCATATTATATATTTATTACAACTTGGCCTTTCAGCTCCTCATTGAACCACAACTTGGCTGTACAAAAAAGCATTAAAAACTTAACATATCACAATAAAATACTACAAAAAATTCATATACTGTAAAATATTATGATCACTCACATGTAAAGTACTGATGCATATGATTTCATGTGGTCACACATCCCCAGGGAATCCAATAATTGCATCCCAATCAATGTTTACAAATATTTGAAATAATCATTTTCAAATATTTCTTCCTTGTAGATAACAATTTTCAAGATGTGGAGTCATCTTCCCTTTGATCTCCTATCTATAATCTTTTCTTATCTATCCCCCGACTCTTTAGCTTGTGCCAAATGCGTGTGCCACCACTGGCACACTTGTACCACCAATGTCGCCCCTCCCGAGGGGCGACAACCTCACCCGCCATGGTTTTTAGCTATGCCAACTCGTAGCCAGGGGCAGTTTTGCTCTGTTCATAACCCAATTCACAAAAGTTGGCACAAAATAGTTCTTGATTTTATCCCCACCTCGTTTCGCCTCGTTGGCTCAATAAATGGTCTTGTTCTCCTGAAACTTACCAGTACAACAATTGTTCAATTAGCCATTTGCAACCCATTTACTAGGCAATTCAGACACTTACCAACGTTGAACATTTCAAGAACCAATCCAGCTGTTGGAATTGTGGAACTTAATCGAAGTTCGGGTTCTCTATGTAACAGTTACAGAGTCTATGTAGCTGGCGGAATGTCTGAAGCATCATCAGGAGGAGCAACCTACGAACCATCTTTAGAAATGTATGATTCTGTAAAAAAAACATGGGAAATTGTTGGGTCGATGCCAGTCGAATTTGCTGTGAGGCTTACAGTGTGGACGCCAAATGAAAGTGTGTTCTGCAATGGGGTGCTTTATTGGGTAACTTCGGCAAGAGCATACACCGTTATGAGCTTCAATATTGGCTCAAACAAGTGGGGAGAAATAAGCGTGCCCATGGCTGATCGGCTCGAATTCGCTACATTGGTGAGAAGGAATGGGAATTTGGTCCTTGTTGGTGGAACATGCAATTGACATTATTGCATATGGGAGCTGTTTAAAGATGAAGAATGGAGGGTGATTGAAGAAGTTCCATTTGGGTTGGTAAAGAGGTTTTTTGGAGGACATAGTACTAAATGTGTGGGGATAGATGGGGCTGTTTACCTTTACAAGGATATTGGATCAGGAATGATTGTGTGGAGTGAACAAGTGAAGAAGGGTAGATGGGAGTGGAGTTGGATAGAAGGAGGTTGTCCCAAAATGAATGTCCACAATTTGGCAATTAGAGGAATGTTATTACATCCTAATCTTTTTCCTTCGATGTTCTGAATGCAAGGGGAAGCCAGCCCTGTTCTCAATATTAGAGAACATCGAATGACCTAGTGGTCAGGAGGTCTTCCAGTGACTTAGAGATCCTGGTTCAATTCTTATTATAAGAGAGCGGTGAGTGGATTTTAAAAAAATATATATATATACATAACAATGTGTATACGTTATGAAGTTTATGATATTTTGTTTGTATAGAATTTCTTCAAGGATAATATGATCTTTTGTATCTTCGTTCATGCAATTGCAACCAATTTGCACGTGTTCTTGGAACGGAGAGTATAATGTTTCATAACCATGGTTTAATGTTATTTTTTATTTCAACAATAATGTTACTATATATGGGGAACTGAGAGTATAATGTTTGTGGTTGTTAAGCATTTCATCCATTTCATTTGGTTATATATTCTAAGTCATGTGAAGTATGACAAACATTTAGATTCAGGGATTAAAATTCTCCATTTTTTAGAAATTTTTCTTTGCCATATAAATTTTTGTGAACTTCTGTTTATGTTAGATGAATTTAAAACATAACATAAAAATTCTTTCAATTATATGATTATCATATATGTGTAAGAAGGTAAAGCATAATTGACATATCTTCAGCCATTTAGACGTAGATAATATGAAGTGAACAATACCGAATGTGTTGCTGATCGTACGAGATTGCCTCAATATATGAAGATAAGTTTCCTTTTCTTTGCTTATAAATTAATCTTTGTGTGTATTTGATGGAGAAAGAAGTCTATTTATAGATAAAAAAAATCACATTTTAATCTCAACTAATATAACGTTAACCCTTTTTCAGCCCCTGAGGCATAGCTCAATGTATAAACAACTAAAGTATAAAAGACATATCTTAGGTATACTTTTGGCACGAGAGGAAAGTCAAAAATTCTCTCTAGCTTCTCTCTAGAGTCCTAAATTCTCTCTAGCTTTTTAGAGTCTTTTGTGTCTTCTGTCACGGAAAATGCATCCCTCCTCCTTGATTTTTTCCATTTTCATTAGGGGGTTTATTACAGTCAATTGGGATTCAAGCGAAATTATTACCCATTGCATAATTTTAGCAACATTTGAAGCTTTGGTGTTTGATAAGGCTGGATCTCGCACTATATATAGAGGATCCAATCCTTTCTTTTCTCCACACGATCTCCTCTTACATTGTTTTCTATTTTGGCTGTTTGTTTTTTTCGAATTTCTCTCTTTTCGCGCTAATAACATGGATGCAGAGATTGTCCGTAATTTGAGGGCTGTGCACCTCCGTGAGGGTGGGAGTGTCCGACTGGAAGTGGCAGAGCGTGACCTGAGGGAGGGGGTTGTTGAGTGTGAGAAGAGCATTTATGTAAAGATTCATAATCCCAAGGAGGCTCTCATAAGTATGAAGGGGTTCTCCCTCACGATGTCTAAAGTTTGGAACTGTCCGGGGATGAAGATCTCTCGATTAGGAGACTCGGTGCTGCAAGTTTCCTTCCCTTCGATTGAGATCAAAAGGAGGGTGATGGAGATGGGGCCTTGGTGTTTCGATAACAGATTGATCTTGATAAAAGCTTGGACTCGGGGATGTGCCCCTCAAGGTGAAGACTTCTTTAATTGTATGTTCTGGCTCCAGGTTCGAGGGCTCTCTGGGGAATTCTACACTCGAAATGTGGCTGAGAAGTTGTTTAAGGTTTTCCCAGGAAGTGAAGTTGTGGAGATCCGAAGGGGCAGTATGGGAGTCAAGTTTTTTAGGGTGCGGACTGAGGTAGATGTTAGGAGGCCTCTCCGGAGTTTCCTTACATTCGCTACGAGTTCGGGTGAGGAATTGGGGTATTTGGCCTATGAAAGGCTCCCCCTTGTATGCTTTCGGTGTGGATTATTGGGGCACTACATTAGACAATGCCCCCAAGTTGCTGGAATCGATGCTGATGGGGAGGGTGATATGTATGGGAAGTGGATTAAGGCTCCACTGGATCGTTCGTGGGTGATCCAGCGATTTCAGGTGGCGGATGTGGTGGCCGAGGAGGTGGATGAGCTGCAGGCTCGGGACCCCCTGGCTGAGGGTGTAGTTTCTATCGACAACCCCCAGGCAGCGGTGGTACAGCCGGACCTTGGGACAAATTCAAATTTGAATTTGAATCCCACTCAGGTTGGTCAACACATGGAGGGAGTCAACGTTGACATTTATGACAATGGCTTATTTGAAACAGAATTAATTGAAAAATTTAATGATTTGCCTGTCTTTAAGGAGCAAGTTAATATTACGGATTTAAGCGACATTAATGGTCAGAATGTTGACTCTAATTTGAATGTTAAGGGGGCTGTTACTGCTAAGGGCTCAAGTGACAATAAAGAACAGAATGCCGAGGTAGGTGGGCCTTCACAAGGCGCTGTTTCAACCCATCCCACTAATGGGCCGCAGACCATGGGGTTCCTTGACACTTTAAAATTCTTTGATTTTAAGACGGTTACAGGACAAAATACAGGGTCCTCAGCCTCTAACTCAAAGGCACGCCAGAGCAAGGCTCCTATGAATCATCTCAAGGCCCCACGTGTCCCCGCGAAACCTAAAAAACGATTCCATCCTTATGCCGGAGGGGCAGGGAAGGAATCTCCCAACAAGAAGATTTCCCTTTCCGGGATAGGATTGGGATCTTCTTCTCCCTCTTCACCAACGGCTGAGGCTGCCGAGCAGCCCAGCCGAGAGGGATGAGTATCATGGCATGGAACTGCCGAGGGCTTGGTCACCCTCGGGCAGTTCGATCACTTGGGGGGCTACTTTCGTCTCACAAGCCTTTAATTGCTTTTTTAATGGAAACAAAGTTGAATACTAGGGAGTTTGAAGTTATCAAGAATAAAGTTCGTATGGCTAATGGATTAGCAGTAGATGCCAGAGGCCGCAGTGGGGGACTTGCTTTGATTTGGTCGCGAGATGTGGAGGTTGAGGTGAAGTCTTATTCTTCACATCACATTGAGGCTCACATTTTGGAGAATGGATTGGCTGTTTGGAGGATGGTGGGTTTCTATGGGCACCCCGAGACAAACAAAAGGAAGAAATCTTGGGATCTACTGCGTTACATTAGTGGTCTTTCTAATTTACCGTCTGTTTTCTTAGGAGACTTTAATGAAGTATGTAATAGGGATGAGTTTGTGTCTGCCAAAAGGGCTCGCCCCCATTGGCAAATGTTTCAATTCTGTCAAGCTATTAGTGATTGTAACTTGATTGATATTGGATTTTCTGGTTTCGAGTACACATGGTGCAACAGTTTTATTTCTCCCTTCTCTATTCGGGCTAGATTGGATAGGAGCCTGGTTTCGTCGAATTGGAACTCTTTATTTCCTACCTCGTCGTTACAACATTTATCCTCTATCTCATCTGACCACCTTCCTATTCTTTTCCGGTTGGGTCGTCAACATTCTAAGACTAAGCCCAAAACTAGGTTCAGATTCGAGGAAGGTTGGTGTCTATTTGAGGAGACAATGGACGTAGTTCGAGAGGCTTGGAATAAAGTCCGGAAATCGAATGTGGGGGAGCAACTGATGGAGAGTATTCGGAACACTCGGTTGGGCTTCTTGAAGTGGAAACGGGAAGAATTGGGGAGTATCCAACATGTTATTCAGGCTAAAGAACAGCAATTCACAGCCTTACAACAAGGGGCCATTACGATTAACTCTAAGGGTCAAGCGTGTGTCTTGGCAAAGGACATCGATAGACTTAGGGAAGCTAATGAGCTTTATTGGTGCCAAAGATCCCGGAATCTTTGGAGGGTTAAAGGAGATAGAAATACGGCTTATTTTCACGCTCTAGCCTCTCATAGAGGCAAGGTGAATCATGTAGCGGAATTACAGGATGAGGAAGGGATATGGCACAGGGGGGAAGCTGACATTAAAGCTCTGGCCACAGAGTTTTACGCCAAACTGTTCTCTTCCCAAGGCGTGGATGTGTCCTTGATTTCGAATTTAGAGGTTCCGAATTGTTTAAGGGATAGCGATAAGGAGTGGCTGGATAAGGATTTTACAGTGGAGGAAATTAAAACCAGTTTATTCTCCATGGCCGGTTCTAAGGCTCCGGGCCCGGATGGGATGTCTTCGACATTCTTTAAACATTACTGGGAGGTGGTAGGCCAGGATATGGTCTCGATGGGGATGGAAGCTCTTAATGAAGGAAACTTTAGTGCGAAGCTAAATTTTACCTTCATCACTTTGGTCCCAAAAGTAGAGAAACCCATATCCATGGCCCAATTTCGGCCGATAGCTCTCTGCAATACCACAGTTAAGATGGTTGCAAAAGCCCTGGCTAACAGATTGAAGCAAGTGCTTCCATCTATTATCTCGGAGACACAAAGCGCTTTTATTCCTAACAGACTCATTACTGACAACATTTTATTGGCTTATGAGTTACATCATACTATCAAGAATAAAAAAAGTGGGCAGGAGGGGTTTATGTCCATTAAATTGGATATGCTTAAAGCCTATGACAGAATTGAGTGGAGTTTTTTACGGGCAATGTTGGTAAAACTTCAGTTTAATGCCCACTGGATTAATTTAATCATGAGACATGTGGAGTCAGTTACTTACTCGCTGATTATAAATGGGGAACAAACGGGCTATATTCGTCCTGGCAGAGGGCTAAGGCAGGGGGATCCCCTGTCTCCATATTTGTTTATAATCTGCACTGAGGGGCTCATTGCTCTTCTTAGAGAAGCATGCTCAAATGGGGAACTCAAGGGTATGAGATTCCCGGGGGTTGAGCCCATAACACATTTGATGTTTGCGGACGATACTTTATTGGTAGGTGTGGCGTCGCTTCAGGAAGCAGCTTGTTTCAAGTCTATTCTAGGAACTTACGAGCGGTGGTCGGGACAGTTGGTCAGTCCACACAAGTCCACCATTTTATTTAGCCCCAACGTTCCTAGCGAGACTAGGAGGGACATCTCGGAAATGTTGGGAATCCCCGAAGTGGCCTCGCATGGCAAATACCTAGGACTCCCTACCTCAGTGGGTTCCTCCAAAAAGGAGGCTTTCACCTATGTCCTTAACAAGGTGAAAGCTAAGGTAGAAAATTGGAAGTCCCGGTTACTATCTACAGGGGGTAAGGAGGTTTTCATTAGATCAGTATTACAATCGATCCCCGTTTTTACAATGAGTTGTTTTCTCCTACCTAAACAGCTTTGTAACGGGATTAATTCTATACTAGCTAAATATTGGTGGGGATCAGACCAAGACAATAAAGATAAAATACATTGGATATCGTGGACAACACTTTGTAAGAGTAAAAAAGAGGGTGGCTTGGGTTTCCGAGACATGGAGAGCTTCAATAAGTCGTTGTTGTGCAAGCAGGCTTGGCGCTTGATCGAAGACCCCACCTCTTTGCTGGCCAGGGTTTACAAGGCCCGTTATTTCCCTCAGTCTAATTTTTGGAATGCATCATTGGGAAATAAGCCAAGTTATACCTGGCGAAGTATCCTGTCCGTCAGAGACCTCGTAAACAAGGGAACGAAATGGGAATTAGCAAACGGGGCAAGCATAAACGTTTGGAATCAACAATGGGTCAACCACACAAGTACAAACAAGCTCATTACACCGTTAAATGAGGAATTCAAAGACCTCACGGTTGCCGATCTTATAGATCCGGAAATTGGTATATGGAAAGTTCAGATGGTCAATTCCTTATTTTATCCCATTGATGCTGAATCGATATTACAGATTCCTCTCAGGAGGCTACACACACAAGACACACCAGTATGGAAATGGGATAAAAAAGGTAAGTTTACAGTAAAGGCAGCATACAAGTATATCAGGGACGAGCATATTCAAAGACAATCAGAGGCATCAAGCAGCAATAACACAGATCAGATGTTTAGTCAGCTGTGGGATCTCAGATTACCGACAAAGATCAAGCATTTTTTATACAAGGCATGCTTAAATAAATTACCCACTAAACATAACTTGGCTCGGAAAGGAATTGATCTAAGCTTAAATTGTGTATTCTGTAAGGACAAGAGCGAGTCAAATATTCATTTATTCCAAGATTGTAACTACAGCAGGGAGGTCAGGCAACATCTCAACATTTCAGATCGGGGTCAAATATACAATGAATTCGCTGAAATGTTTCAAGATCTAAAGGAAAAATTACCTCCGGATCGATTTGAGCTTTGGGGCATATGCATGTGGGAAGTGTGGCATCAACGCAACCAGATGGTGTGGGAGAACACTTGTCGGTCCCCACAACAGGTGGTCCATTTCGGATATTACTTCCAGCAAGCAGAGGCTCAAGCTCCGGAGCTTCTCCGAGATCTCCGACCACCCAAACTTAACTGATTATCGGAGCTCCAGCTTCTGGGAGGGGAAAAGTCTCTGATCTTCACGGAGATTTGTCGTCCTCGACTTCTCCGGCGAGTCTCAGAAGAAGGCGGTGATAGTTTCGTAGTGGTGGAAGGAGTGAGGTTATCGAAGGAGTTCAGGAGGGAGAGCAGCGGAGGGGTTGTAAGGAAGAGGAAGAGTTCAGAGAAGTTTCAGGAGATTAAAATAGAGGAGGCAATTGAGTAATGAGGGTTTAATGAAGTGGGGTTCCTTTTATATCACTTCATTAGGTCTTATAATGGGCTTCTGTAATATTGGGGCGTGAATGGGGTTGGGCCGATAAGTGAAGTGTTTGAAACTCGAATTGTATGTAACCATTATCACTGTATTCTTCTCGCTCGTTTTTGAGCTTTTTAATATATCGCTAATTACCAAAAAAAAAAAAGGTATACTTTTGGCACCTAAATTTATATAAAAAAAATACTTTTGGCCCCTAAACTTCACCTCAACAAGTATATTTAAGGGGGAAATGTGAAGTTTATGTATATTACATTTTATAAGTCATTTTTAAATACCAAACACTTATTTTAATTAATTTTTATTAATCAATTTTTATTAGTTAAAACATTAAAATAAATAATAACATCATCTTTAACCTTACACCCTATTCACTCCTACCTTTCTTTAACCTCCGGCCCCCATTTTGAAAACCAATCCAACTAACACAATTTTCTCAACATACATAAAGTTCTCCATTTTCATGAAAACTAGTGGAAAAAATTGCAGCGAAAATGGGAACATATTTGATACATGAAGTACGAAAAGGAAAAAGTCAATACGTTCCAAAGAGTGAAAAATATTATGTAAGGTTGCGAAATTGTTTGTGTTTTACCTCTGCTTTCTTTGTCTACGAAGACTACACACACCATGGTATATTTCAAAATCATATATTTCGGTCACCTTAAATTATTAATTCACCACAACATCAAATATATTCAATTATCTTTACACTTCACATGAGAGAACATTTCACAAAATAATTGACTTTTCTCTATCATTCATATCATCAACATATGATATTAAATAGTAGAAAATAATTAAGGCAAAACATTTACTTCGATAAGCAAAAAAAATAATTATTTTAGATTGAAAAGAGTACTCATCAATAACAAAACATTTAACATTCAAAATGTAAGTGACAAATACGAAATTTGAAAACATAACTGATCACATTCGAATATCACATTGGTTTCTCTTTATGGGCTGGTCTTTCTTAGTGAGCTTCTTGATTTGGGTTGTGTACAGGCCAGCCCTTATTATTGTTTGTGTATGGAGGTGTTCCCTCCTTTCGATTTTTCTTTTTTTCTAGTAAGATATCATCGCTAACTTATATAAAAAAACAAGTATGTAAATGCTATTTATAATTAAGTTGGAGTCTTTTTAGATTCTATCACATTTTCCCAAAATGTTGCAACATTTCAATGAACCTAAACAATTACTCAAAATAGATTGTATGTTGAGTTAATCGAATAATCTAGTAAAAAAAGTTATTGCTAGTGACCAGAAGGTCCTGGTTCGAAACTCATCTCATCGGTAATTTACAAAAAAAAGAAAAAACAGATTGTATGTAATGAAGTTTGAGAGAACAAGACACAGTACATGTTGCATGGTCCTTGTCCTTAGCAATTTGCGACCCCATGATGTTGTTCACCTTACACCCTATCCTACCCCATGCTTACCTCATTATCATTTCAGCCAGCCTTATGGGCATATATATGTTAATTGTGAAATGTATTTGATCAACTTTAATCATTTTCTATATAATTGCTCAATTTCAAATGGATAAGAGGGCCACCTCTTTTATAAAGACATTAAAATGATGCATCATCACAACCCAATTAATGTTATATCAACTGAACCTCCCGATGTGATATATATTATTCTATCTTTCATTTCAGAAAATGATGCTGTGGATAGCTTTGTTTTTTAATCTCGAACTGTGCTAGATCTTTGAGTTCAATCACCTTTGTAAACATTAAACAAGAAATCTATTAAAATTAACGAATTTTAGGAACTTAATAAATTGATACAAAAAGAAATTTTACCCTAAAATCGACTAATAGTATAGGAGTAATTTAATAGTTTATAAACATAATTGAAAGGACATCAGAAACTGATATGAGAATGAGTGGCCTATTGCATGTGTAAATCCGGTCTACACATATCTTGTTCACATAGATCACAATATTGGACGTTGTCCAATTCATTCCAAACCAAATCAACAGGAGTCTCACATGCACTAATTAATGGATCTAGCTCTAATATCATGATAATAGTCACATGAAGGAAGTAGCTAAAGGCCTTGTCAACACATCTTAAATAATATCACAAATTCACAATCCTATATGGGAAGAATTCCATGAGATTTTGACATCAATAATTAAGTATCCCACACGTCTAACTATATAAACCCTCACACATTGAACCAAAGCCACAAACCTAAACGAAAATCCCATCTGAAAAACAGAGAGGCATCTAAGCTTTAGTGTACTCTCCACCCAAGATTCAAGAAAGATCCAGACATACAAAAACTCTGCAAAATTTGCAGGAACATAAAAAGATATAAACATAAAACTCCAAAAAGTTCGTTTGATCCAATCAAACCAATACAAATTCATGGCTGGTTTACAAAGATCTTCAATATCTTTCAGAAGACAAGGCTCATCAGGTTTAATATGGGATGATAAACTCTTGGCAGATGAATTGGGATTAACCATCGACCACAAAAATCAAGAAAACTCCCCGGAAACCACCTCCGACGATAAATCCGCCATCTCAAAAGCTTCTGAGAATGGTGGCAGAAGTGTTCTGCCTCAAGAACAAGAACTGAAAACAGAGAAGGTGTTGGAGGAGGTGAAGAGAGAAGATCAACGTTTGATGGTGAAGATTGAGAGGAGTCGATCAAATGGTGGTGGTGGGAGGGGTTACAGGACCGGAAAGGTGTCTCCGGCAATAGAGCCACCCTCTCCGAAGGTGTCTGCATGTGGATGTTGCTGTGGTTTGCGTAAATATGAGATGACTCGCCGGAGAATCAAGAATGGGAAGCGAAAGATGTGATATGGAAAGATCGATTAGTGTTTATTTGTACGAGTTTGGATCATATGTTACATTATGATAAATATTCAATCAACGAATTATATTAAGATCATGACACATATTTTATCTATGTACAATTCCGCCAACAGTGGGGTATTCATGTGTTGATTTTAGGCTGAGTTAGTTGTTTGAAATGTTTTTAGTGATGATCTCATAAAGGAAAATGAAATGGTAAACTTTTCATGCAATCCCAAATACATTTGTGTCTCCATTTGGTTGTTCATAGTTCTTAACATTTTATAGGATTTTTTTTTCTCCCGAATTCGCAAATTTCCACATTCATAAACACTACAATACGCAAGGACTTACTTGCATTAATAATAAATATAAAAGTAGGTCATTAGTTTTAAAATAAACTAAAAATTATCAATTCATGACACATCAATAAAAGTTTATAATACGTAATAATATTTTTTTGAAAAAAAATAGGATCTACTATATAAGTATTAATCACTAAATGTGTTTCATATTTTACGATATTGGTATCGAGAACGAATGCTCCCTAGTAGGTGAATTGAAAAATGACCCCAAACCCAATAAAGGCACCATTCCCCTCTATTCATCATAATAAAAACATACAGTGATTTTCAATTTAATGGTATTCTACTTGAAGCATAAGAATTGGATTCAAACTAGCTATTAGTCAAAACTTATGCTTGATTCCCATCATCCCATGTATGTCACATGGATAATTCCTAATCTCTCAATAAAATCAATATATAAAATGTAACTGTAAGTCATTTGCAGTTTATTTATAATGGAATCTTTGAACCGACTTAGGTTCAATTAAAACCAAGAAAAATAAAACTCCATAGTTATGTGGTCCAAGCAATAAGCCAATAAGCAATTACATAAACTTCTTAGGGTACTCCACTCATTAATGCTAGAGTACAACTAATTTAACTACCCATTGACTTCAATTTCAAACTGTTAGATTTCATATATTTTGGTCGGCATATTATATTAAGTGATGATCATTAACACTAGGTGCCCCAATAATTCTACTGAGTACACACACTTTGTTTAAGAGTGAGGACCACATTGTAATGAGGGCTTTTGTGTTAAGTGTTCAATGATTAGTTGCTAATTACTCCATAATAGAATATTCTTGAATTTCTGATTTTGAAGGATATTTTTTAATTGAAGATGCAGTAGCTAGCTGGACACGAGGTTCACAAATTTGTTGATAGTACAATTTGCTCTCATGCCATCACATGCTAATTAGCATATGCCTCCCACCTAATTTCATGTTTATCTGTGTCCTTTTAGGATATGAGCAACAAGTGTACCTCAGGGAGGCATACGCTAGGACGACGATTTCATTTAAATAAGTGTATAGCAATTGCTTAAAAGAATTGTCCAATTCTCTTCCTTACTAGTGATGTCATTGCAGGAGCAAGTAACACAACAGGATTGAGTAAAAAGATGGAGATAAAAGAAGTTCACAAATTGTCACTATGTAATATGCATAACACTACGTTCTTCCCTGGTCTAACAATAGAATACTTTCAATTCGAGGTTTACAATGTGCATTCAAAGAGTAGCGTCTGCCAGTCCTCATCACAAAAAAAACCCTTTCAATATGATGATCTGCTTACAGAAGAATAATCTCAGGAAAATTCAATCTTACATTTCTTGGATCTCTTCTCGGAGTTCAATATTTTCTGGAACAATTTAAATGCTTCGCTGATGTTCATATGGTGAGTAGCCTTAATACTCATTGTGCTTAATACTCCAGCATTCTGCAGAATATAATGCACCATTGCTACCTGATCTTCATGACCATAAAATCCGTCAATTGACATCACTTTGAGTGTTGACCTAACCCAAAAAGGAACTTTCTTTGGTGTCGTCCAGCTCCTTTCGACACTGTATAGATAATTCTGAAAAACAACATAGCAATGAAACTGTAGCTTTAAGCAAATGAATTGATCTCACAATATGCCGAAAAAAACATGCTAAAACTTACTCGCTTTAAAATGAGAGTTTTCAGTACGTAACATCTATCGAGTAATTCAAACAGCGAATGATATCCCCAACACTGATCTAAAGTCAACTCAGTAAGTCTCAGAAAAGAAGGAGACGACCTAAACTGCTTTACAGGTTTCAACTGAAAAATCAGATGTAAGTAGCCGCAACACAGACCAAAAAATATACGAAGTTGATATTAAACAATGAGGTAGTAGAAGCTCACCCAAAATGGATATAGAGATAAAACCTTGACATTGTGAAGTGCTGCAATAAGATTATCAAAGAAACTACAGTGACTATCAAACCGTTCCTCTCGTTGATGACTGAGATTAATTGAAACTTCCACCAACGATGGCAATCTTTGGACAGAGAATTCCCCAAACAGGTGATTATCTAGATGAAGATATTTGAGGGCAGGGGCATTTATCTCCAGCTTAAAATTACCGACATCCTCATATGCTGAAGTTGAAGAAATGGTGAGATGTTTCAGAGTCAGAGACCTAACAGTAAACGTCACCACATTATCATTTCTACTTCTGTGGACATACAGGGTGGAAAGCGATGAACAACCAGATAAAAGCTTGCGAACAGATTCATCACACTCAAAGCCGACATTGTTCAGACGAAGGATTTTAAGCCTGGGAAGTCGAACCACACATGAGGGACTGAGAGTCACAATGTCGCTTAAATCAAGATTCTCCAGTGAATTGCAAGTGAATACACAACATGGAAGTTCAAATTGAGAAGCATAACCTGAAAGTTTAAGAGACTTGACATTCCGAGCAACCGCAGTTGCAACCCAATTATTTATATTGGCCATAGCAACTGGGTCGTGTACCATATATTTATCCCAAAATTCAATACATAAATCATCTATGTCTCTCAAATCATGGAAAAGTAAAACCCTTGTAACAAAATTAGCAAATTCCATGTAAGTGGCATTGTTTTTGTCAGTTTTTCTGCGGAATCTATCTCCGATAAGTACGAAATGAAGCTTACGAGTATGTCTCCACACGAATTTCCACTTGGAAGAAAGCACACTAGTCGCAACAGAGTCTTTCGTGGGCATAAACGAGAGAATGTGAGCAAGAATGCCATCAGGCAAGCTGCTAATTCTGTCAACTGACGATTCTTGGCTCTCAACGCCCGAATTTCTTCTTTTTTCTCTTATATCGGCCATCAGAATAAAAAATGTGTATTTAGATTTCACTATGTAATTGGGTTCTTCAATATAAGTATCAATGTACTTCCAGCTATTTATTTTGAAAGTTATCAGGCTTTTGAGTTGGTAGTTTTGCAAAGATAACATACTGATAATGTAGACAAAATAAACTATAATTGCAAACACTTAATCTGTTTACATATCCATTTTCATCTGAACGTTCCACCTCTTGGGTCTCATATAAATCGAGGCGACTTACAGACTTCTTCCATCGTCTGCCGTTCTGAATTCTGGGGAGTATTATTATAATGTTAAAAAAGTTGAATCATATTTAGTTGTTCTCATTGATCAAATCACATCTATATGCATGTTTAATCTAAAATTTAATATAATTCATCGAATTATTACTATTACTATTGCATTAATACGAATATCAGGAACTAAATATGGATTCTTTGTTAAATTTCAGATATTAACTATTGACTTTTGTCAAACTAGAACAAAAATATATACTCCCTCCATCACTAAATGATTGGTACATTTTAATTTTCATGGTCAACAAAATATGATTTAAAACGCAGATATCCATTTTTTTACATACGAAAAAATATGAAAAGTTGATATTTCTAAAAGATATATTGAGACGAATCTAACAAGATCCCACATGACTACATTCTTTCTTATCGTTTAATGAAAATTCTTGATCAAATTTTATAAAATTTGACCTCAAAAGTCAAAATGTACCAATCATTTAGGGACAGAGGGATTATTTTTTTCATTAACTCTTAACTTTAATGGAGTAATAGACTTGCCCCAATATTTATTTTGAGATGTGCTTCCTAATTTGTTCTTTTAAAAAGTGAATTGAGGGGGCAATTTGAAAATATATAAATAATTCAGTTCTCGATCTCTTATGTGAAAAGAATAATAATTTTTTGAGTCAAAAATAGTGAATAGGGAAATCGTTAATTATAAATGGTTAGAATGAAATATAAAATAAATTGTCTTCAAAAAAATTTGAATTTAAAACTTTTTAATTATAAACTTGTACTCCCTCCAATCCAAAACAAATGTATTTCTAGACATTTCACATAAATTAAGAAACAATCATTACATTCACACCTTCCATCTATGTCCCTATAAAGCAATCATTAATAATCCAATTATCACTTAACTATATGATGCAATCATTATTTTTTTTTGAGTTATTCTATGCAAATAGGGATATTAAAGGAAAAAGTGGTACTCCCTCCATCCCTAATTGATAGGGAAACTTTCCAAATATAAATCCCTAATTAAGTTCCTATTCTGACTATATTGTGAGTGAGGTTAATGGAGGGAAATATATTATCAACAAACAAATTCAATTTTTCTTAAACTTCGTGCATAGTCAAATTTCCCTATCAATTAGGGATGGAGGGAGTATATTATACATTAATTTATGTAAAAATACATTTATTTTAGATATTGTTAAAATATCTAGAAAGATATTTATTTTGGATTGGAGGGAGTATTAGATATCACAAGGTAGAGAGACATCCTCAACTACCCATTGACTTGAATAACAAATGGGTAGATTTCAAATTTGGAGACTAGAGTGAAGAGTCTATATATTTTGGTTGGCGTAGTATATGAAGGGATGATCAGTTGATCACTAGCAGAGTAGCAGTAGGTGCTCCAATAATTCTACGGAGTACGTTTGTGCGTGTCAACGGTTCGGTTTTACGCAGTCGAAATTGAAATTGGTTCGATTCTAAATTTTGGTTCTGGGTCGGTTCTGGACTCATGTTTTTTATCTCAATTTGAATTCACTTTCGGTTTTGAAATTTTAGATATGTTCGTTCCTAGCTAATATTATTATTATTTTTAGACTCAAATCTAAATGTGATTAGTATTGTTTTACATTAAATATAACTCATAATTAAGTTACAAAAATATATCTAATCTATATAACTTTAACGAATTTCTTTTAAAAATAATTTCAAAATTCATATATACATTCGTCACAGGATACCACTTCTTAAATATATAGTATATATATATATATATATATTCATATATTATTATATTAAAACAATAATAATATGACTTCTCTTTTTTATGTCTATATATATAAGAAGAGTAAGTCATTCAGGTAGAATTAATTGATCTTTCACTATTTAAGCTATATTTACTTAGACACTCGCCTGATTTTTTACTGATTTAAGAATCAGAGTGTCTGTGACCGGCAATGATCACGCTTTCAGGTGTAGCCATAACTTATCAAGGAGGATCACTGGCTCCCACGGCGCGTTCCTTTGTCAAGCGCACTATTTTCACCAGAAAGTTCAGAACTTCACCTGAGTCAGAAGTATCTGTTGGACTATCACCCATCCTCGATCGAGGATCGAATATCACAGTCCATCAACTATCAAATCGTTCCTCCCATTCAAGATCAAGACTAATTAATGCTTCCTCCAACGACGGTAAGCTTTGCACAGAGAATATCTATACTTCTGTTTATATTATTGTGAACGGATTCTTCACACTCAAACCGACACTCTCCAGACCAAGAATGTTAAGCCTGGAAAGTAGAATCATACTTGAGGGACTAAGTGTCGCAAAATCACTCAAATCAAGATTCTCCAGTGTATTGCAAGTAAATACTCTCTCCAATCCAAAATAAATATCTTTTTAGACATTTCAATAATAGTATCTAAAAAAAATATCTTTTTACATAAATCAATATACAATATACCACTTTTTCCTTTAATATCCCTATTTACATAGAATAACTCAAAAAGAAAAAATAATGATTACATCATATAGTTAAGTGATAATTGGATTATTAATGATTGTTTTATATGGGCATAGATGGAAAGTGTGAATGTAATGATTATTTCTTAATTTGTGTGAAATATCTAAAAAGACATTTGTTTTGGATTGGAGGAAGTATACGACTTCGATAAAATCGAAATGGAGAACCACAGCCAGAAAGTTTAAGAGACTTTACATTCTGAGCAACCACAGTTGCAACCTACAGCAAATAGGTAGTGCACCATATTTTCATCAGCAAATTCAATACACAAATTATTAATGTCTCTCACATCATGAAGCAGTAAAACCCTTATAACAAAATTCACAAAATTCATGTAAGTCACATTGTTTTTTTTCAGTATTTTTATGTAATCCAGCTCTTCGAAGTACAAAATTATGGTTAGGAGTACTATATCGCCAAACGAATTTCCGCTTGTAAGAAAGCACACTAGTTTGCAACAGTCTTTCGTGGGCTATAAAAGAGAGAATGTGAGCAAGAATACTATCAGCAAGCTGCAAATTCTGTCAACTGACGACTCATACTCTCAACGCCAGAATTTCTTCTTTTTTTCTCTCATATCAAGCATCAAAATCAAGAATACCTGGGTTTTCGATATAATCTCAGTGAACTTCCAGCTTTTTCTGTTAGAAGTAGTCAGGTTTTTGAGTTGCAAGTTTTAAATTGCTAAAACTTAAAATAGTTGTCCAATTCTCGTCCTTACTAGTGATGAAATTGCAGGAGAAAGTAACACAACAAGAAGTTCACAAATTGTCAGCCTGTAATATGCATAACACCCTGTATAACAACAGAACACTTTCAATCCGAGGTTTACAGTGTGCATTCAAAGAATAAAGAATAGCGACTGAGAGCCCTCATTACAAAAGAGAATCCTTTCAAAACCACCTTCAGTGATAATCTGCTTACACAAGAATAATCTCAGGAAAATTCAATCTTACATTTCTTGGATCTCTTCTCGGAGTTCAATATTTTCTGGAACAATTTAAATGCTTCGCTGATGTTCATATTGTGAGCAGCCTTAATACTCATTGTGCCTAATACTCCAGCATTCTGCAGAATATAATGCACCATCGCTACCTGATCTTCATGACCATAAAATCCGTCAATTGATATCACTTTGAGTTTTAACGTAACCCAACAAGGAACTTTCTTTGGTGTTGTCCAGTTCCTTTGGTCACTGTATTGATAATTCTGAAAAACAACATAGAAACAAAACTGTAGCTTTAAGCAAATGAATTGATCTCACAATACGCCGAAAAAACATGCTGAAACTTACTTGTTTTAAAATGAGAGTTTCCAATGTGTAGCAACTATCAAGCAATTCAAATAGAGAATGATATCCACAACAATGATCTAAAGTCAACTTAGTAAGTCTGAGAAACGATGGAGACGAACATGATTGTTCTACATTCTTCAACTGCAAAAAGCAGATGTAAGTAGACACAAAAGAGACTTACTCAAATAAGCAGGAAGTTTATATAATAACTCTTGCAACCGAAAGCTTACCCAAAATGCAAGATCCAAAGATAAAACCTTTACATTGTAAAGTGCTGCTATAAGATTATCAAACGAACTCAAGTGACCATTAAAACGTTCCTTCTTTTCGGGAATGAGCGTGATTGATGCTTCCAGCAACGATGGTAACCTTTCCACAGAGAAGTCCCCAAACAGCCGATCATCTAGATGCAGATATTCGAGGGCAGGGGCATTTATCTCCAGCTTAATGTTACGGGCATGCCAATATGCTCCGGTTGAAGAAATGGTGAGATGTTTCAAACTCGGAGACCTAACAGTAAACGTAGTGACATTATCATCTTTACGTCTGTTGACATACAGCGTGGAAAGCGATACACTACCAGATAAAAGCTTGCGAACAGATTCATCACACTCAAAGCCGACATTGTTCAGACGAAGGATTTTAAGCCTGGGAAGTCGAACCACACTTGAGGGACTGAGAGTCACAATGTCGCTTAAATCAAGATTCTCCAGTGAATTGCAAGTGAATACACAACATGGAAGTTCAAATCGAGAAGCATAACCTGAAAGTTTAAGAGACTTGACATTCCGAGCACCGCAGTTGCAACCCAATTATCTATATTGGCCATAGCAACTGGGTCGTGTACCATATTTCCATCCCGAAATTCAATAAACAAATTATCTATGTCTCTCAAATCATGAAGAAGTAAAACCCTTGTAACAAAATTAGCAAATCTTATGTAAGTGTCATTGTTTTTGACAGTTCTTCTGCGTGATGATCTATCTCCAGTAAGTACGAAATGAAGCTTACGAGTATATCTCCACACGAATTTCCACTTGGAAGAAAGCGTACTAGTTGCAACAGAGTCTTTCGTGGGCATAAACGAGAGAATATGAGCAAGAATACTATCAGGCAACCTGCTAATTCTGTCAACTGACGATTCTTGGCTCTCAACGCCCGATTTTATTCTTTTTTCTCTCATATCAACCATCAGAATCAAGAATATGAATTTGGTTTCTTCTAGGGTTTTCAATATAATCTTAGATTAGTAGATATATATCAACACTATTATATCTAGGGCTCTTAACAAACGACATTATTCGAAAAGGTTTGACGTATTTGGGCTCGAAAATGCTTGACTCGAAGTTCGATTCGACCTCTCAAACCTCAAGCCAACCCTTAAAAAATAATCGTTAATAATGTGTCATATAAAAATATTTATTCAAGTTTATATGTAAACTAATTTGTATAGATATAATTTTGAACTAAATTTTATTTTATAACTTCTCCTACAATTATGGAAATTGTAGAACATGGGGCTTCACTAAAAAAAATTAATTTCCCCTCCCCAATTAAATATAGTTAGATGATTGGATGAATCTATAAGATTTCAGAATATATAATACGATACTATTATTATGAGTCACTATTATTTCGTACTCCCTCCAATTCAAAAGGTTTGTCATTTTTGTTTTTGCGTTCCCAACTTTGACCATCAATTAATTATTATTCTTTAGTCCAAAAAATATAAAATTAATCTCGATAAATTATATTTAAAATCATTTTCATAAAAGTAAATTTTAGTAATTTTTTATAATATAACTAATTAGTTATTGCTAATCAAAATTGGGCATGCAAAAACGAAAACGACACACATTTTGAATTGGAGGTAGTATTAGTTATAGTAATAACTTTATTACCAAGTTATTGATATTACATTAACTAATTTGGTGAAAACTATTTCCATGGCAAAAAATTTTAGGGCACGAGATTTTGTCCGTTTCACCCTTATTGAACGGACAAAAGTTTCGCTAGCCATATAAACTAATCATGATTCCACACGTTATGAATAAGTTTTTTTTTGGATTATTAATACCTAACGGGCAAAAGTATCGTAAGAATAATATAGTTCCGACGATTACACACATTCAAAAGCCATAAGATATGATGCTTTGACACATTTCATTCAATTTTCCATTAATATTATTTGATGTTTTATTAAAAATATTATTTTGTTATATTATAATGATATATTCTTAAATATTTTGATATTTCTTAAACGAAAATTGTTATAGCTTTTACTTTCGTTGAAAACATTACACAATTAACAAACATGTAATACACAAGCTAAGTGAATACACGAAGTACCAAAATTAGTACAAAGTCAGCGCGAAATTTGATTTTTCATATTTTTTATCAAAATATTATGTAATTTTGGATGATGTCGTGGCTTGAACATGATCATAATAAAACATATTTTTTTGTAAGACTCGAAAAAATATTAACTCTTGAGTTGGTTTTTGTCAAAAATATCACTTAACTAAGACCATCTCCAGTAGGAGATAATTGATCTCCCCAATATTTCATACCACATCACTTTATTCCTTCACCACATCATCAAATATCCTCAATTATCTTTCAAATATTCTCACACTCTACAATAGGAGATATTTCAAAAAGTTATTTCATTTTATCTCTCTTCCACATTATTTTCTCTTCCTTCCACATTATTAACATCTACTCTACTATATATTTATCCCCTCTCTTCTTATTTTATTAATATTAATATAATTTTATAATTCTATATTTTTTTATTATTAATTGTGTTTTATATATAAAAATATTTAAGAGTTGAAGAAAGAATCAAAAAAACTAGAGAAAATAGATAAAAAGAGAGAAAATTACAAAATAAATTATTGTCCAAATCAAACAAACATAGTCTCTATTTATAGATCTTGAAAAATTAAAAATTTTGATTGTAAAAAAAATTAAAAATAAATAAATTTATATATCAAAAATATCATTTAAGAGAGAAAGATAAAACAAATATCTAATTGACCAATAAGGAGTCAACACCTCATGAAGCCCATGTGACTTACCTCTTCTCTCTCCACCACCTCTTCCCCTCCCTGGCCCACTTTTCCAATAATTCCCAGAATTATTGAATAATTCTTTGAAAAATGGAAGAAAGATACTCCCCTCAATTATTTCCTATTGGAACACTTTATCACCTCAAATATCCTCCAAATATCTCCAAATGGAGATGGTCTAATAAGCTCACAATAAATGAGTCGATACGCCAAATATCAAAATCACTTCAGAGTAACATAAATATATCATTTCTTAATTGTCCTAATTTTTTCCCTAAACATTATATGACTTTGGCACATCTAATGGCTTGAAAAATATTATATACATTTTTATAAACTTATTATCAAATAAAAAGGATATTAATAGAGTCCACATTACACTAGTTTTCACACCTTCTTACCATATAAAAGTGTAATTGACACTCTTTATGGCTTGGTGTGGTGATTTCACCCGTTTAGCTTAACTTTCTTATTATTATTATTATTATTATTATTATTATTATTATTATTATTATTATATAATATTACTTGGTATGTTATTAAAAATTCATGAATGATGATAAAGAATAATTGTTAGTAATATAAAAAAAATAAAAAATATTAAGTTGGTCTCGTTCAAAACATCAATTAACTAATTAGCTCACAATGGATGAGTCATTATGCCAAGTATCAAAATCATTTCAAAGTGACATAAATATATCATTTCTTAATTTATTCTACTTTTTCCCCAAACATTATATGACTGTGGAACATCTAGTGGCTTGAAAAATATTGTATACATTTTTATAAATTTGTTATTAAATAAAAAAGAATAGTGATAGAGCCACGCATTCAACGTGTAAAATTATCATTCCTTCTTATGGCACTCTTTATGGCATGGTGTGATGATTTCACCCGTTTGGCTCAACTTTAAACAATATGGGTTTAAATCTGAACGTGTGGAATCATTATTTGTTTATATTCCCACCGATACCATCTCTTGGGTCTCTCATAACTCGAGCCGGCTTACACACTTCCATCTGTTGTCCTGAGTTTTGATGAGCTGTTACACAAAAAACAATAAAAATGGGCTTTGAACTTCCTAAATTGCTCCTAACGAGTTGACCACATGTTATTAAGCCTACCAACGTGTTCCACACTCGTTGATAACTTTAGTAGCGTGTCCGGAACTCGTTAATGCCAACGTGTAACGTGCCCGTTGATAACGCAAGAAACGAGCAGCGTGCTCGTTGATAAGCCAAACAACGAGTTTCCTACTCGTTGATAACACTATTAACGGGTTATGTGCTCGTTTATAACACTATTAACACTATTAATTGTTATATATATGAGTATTGGAGTAATATATTATAACATAATTGAATCATAAATTAACAATTAATAATATTAATAGTAAACATAATAATAACAAAATTATTGTAATGAAAATCAAATATAATAACAATTATTAATATGTTTTTATTCATGAGTTTAGAAAAATGTCAACTTCTATATTATTAATAACAATTATTATAATCATATTAATAAGTTTAATAACAATTATTAATACATTACATTTTTTGTAATAATCATATTAATAACTTTGTAATGAAATTTAACAATGTTATATTGTTTTTGTTATACTGTTATTTTTTGAATTAACAATAATATTCATAAAAACAATAAATAGTTATATAATTGTATTTATTAATACTACTAATAATAATAATAGCGATAATCATAATTAATAGAATTCATAGTTTAATAATTAATTATAATGAAAATCATAAATAAGAATAATAATCATAATAAAACAACACTAATACGTATAAATAATAAATAAGCTTATCAACGAGCTCTGGGCTCGATGATAGTTTTATCATCGAGTTCTGCACTCGTTATGAAGGTTATCAACGAGTTCATCACACGTTAGTTAGCTTATTGACGAGTTATTAATCAACGGCTCCCAGACACGTCCTTAAGGTTACAAACGAGTTTGTAACTCGTTATTAAAGTTATTAATGAGTTTAGGGATAATTTAGGAAATTCAAGTCCACTTTTTATTGTTTTGATGTGTGTATATTGGAGCGGAATTTTGGAAAGTTCAATCATATTTAGTTGTCGTCAAAATTTGATATGATCCCCAAACGTCAATGAATTTAAAATGGAGGGATATTATAATGTTGAAAACAAATTCAATCATATTTATTTTTCATTGATGAAAATATAAAAACTGACATTAATTAATATATCTTGACAAACTTAATACCAAGTGCACAAACTGTCTCTGTTTATGTTGTGAGGACTCTAAAGTACTCCATAACAATAGTTTAACATAACATAACTTTTTCAACATATATTTGGAATAATTCAAAGCTTTAAGGATAAACTTAATACCAAGCTTTAACAATAACTTAATCAATCTTAATTACAAAAGTGATAACAATTGCCTAATTTTTTTAGATTGTTAGTGCATCAAACTAAATTCTAATTTATGTCAAACTTCATGGACCATTAATGCAATTATCTCGAAAATAATTGTGTAGTTCTTTACAATAAATTAATCTCACAATACACTCAAACAAATGCAGAAACTTACTCTTTCTCGCTTCAGAGTGAGAGTTTCCAGTGTGTTGCAACTACCAAGCAATTCAAACAATGCATGATATCCAAAACAACTATCTAAAGTTAACTCAGTAAGTCTCAAAAACGGAGCAGACGAACATGAATGCTTTACAAAAGCTTTCAATTGAAAAACCAGATGTCAGTAGCCACGAAACAGATTTAAAATATAATAAGTTTATATCAAACATCGACGACTAAAAGTGTACCCAACATGTAAGATCCAAAGATAAAACCTTCACATTGTAAAGTGCTGCAATTAGAATATCAAAGCAACTCCAGTGATTATCAAACCGTTGCTCGTCTATAGGATTAATACAAATTGATGCTTCCATCAAGGACGGTAAGCTTTCGACAGAAAAGTCCGCGAACAGGTGATCATCTAGATGTAGATATTTGAGGGTAGGGACATTTATTTCCAGCTTAGAATAACTGCCATAATCATATGCTCTAGTTGAGGAAATGGTGAGATGTTGCAAAGTCAAAGACCTTACCGTAAACGTAGCCACATTAATATATCCATGTCTGCATACATACAGGGTGTGAAACGATGAACAACCCGATAAAAGCCTGCGAACAGATTCATCACACTCAAAACCGACATTCTCCATATGAAGGATTTTTAGCTTGGGAAGTAGAACTACGCCAGAGGGACTTAGGGTCATAATGTCTCTCAAATGAAGATTCTCCAGGTAACGGATTCTAGCCAACTGAAAGGATCTTCTGATCAATCCAGAGATCGTTTGGATTCTATTAGTAATGAGGATTCGGAATATCACACATTGATCAATCAAAGAGAGATTCAACAACTAAAAGAAAGATCGATTCTTTGGGATCCTTCCTGCTTTGGTAGAAGTAATTCTTTCTTGTAAAGTACCCATAGGAACTCTGAATAGTTGTTTAAACAGCGAGTTACATTTACGTACAATTAGTGCCAATATTGGCATGTTGGGTGCGATGAAAGAAATAATTGATTAGTTTTTCTACTGGTGGAGCAACTCTGGGACGAATTTTCAACGTGCTTGGGGAGCCTGTTGATAATTTAGGTCCTGTAGATACCCGTACAACATCTCCTATTCATAGATCCGCGCCCGCTTTGGGACCTGAAACCCTTGAAGAATCCTTTCCATTCTTTGGTTATGTATGGAAAGATAGAAATAAAATGACCATAATTTTAGGTATTCACTTAATCTTGTTAGGTCTAGGTGCTTTTCTTCTAGTATTAAAGGCTCTTTATTTTGGGGGCGTATATGATACTTGGGCTCCTGGAGGGGGAGATGTAAGAAAAATTAACCCCCATTTCCTTTTTTTTTTTTTTTTTCTCTAACCTACTTTACGTCTTTCTTTCTTGTACAATTATTATCTAATGAAATATCATCGGATTTCACTTCCATCAGTTACATAGTTACAAACCCAAACAAAGAAAAAAAGAAAATAGGGATCCCCCCAGTTTTGGGAATGAAAGCCTAGTTATTCTATTATATTATTTATGGAATAGGTGATGATCCGATGGTTCTTACTCAGGGAATCCTTGGCTTATTTTTTTATTGAATCATCGTGGCTGTAGTATGAATCTGAGGTTTTAATCAATTCATAGGGTCTTAACAAGAGAATTCCTATTGATAATTAATAATAACAAAATACGATAATAAAAAACACATTACACAAAACAAAAAACCAATGATTTTATTGAAAAAGATCGAACTCGCGGTATCTATTTCACTCAAGATTGGGTCTCTATTGCAAGTGAATAAACAACTTGGAAATCGAAAACTAGATAGAGAAGGATGACTACAAAGTTCAAAAGACTTGATATTCCGAGCCACCGCTGTGGCAACCCATTTATCTATGTTGTGCTTAACAACTGAGTCGTGTACCATACTTTCATCGAATAATTCAATATACAAATTATCTAATTATTGGACATCATGAAGCAGTAAAACCCTTGTAACAAAATCAGCAAATTTTTTATAATTGTTGTCTTTATCAGATTGTCTGGGTAATCCATCTACATGATATACAAAATGAAGGTTACGAGTATATCTCCAAACAAATTTTCATTTGGAAGAAAGCACACTAGTTGCCACAGAATCTTTGGTGGGCATAAGCGAGAGAGAGAAATTGGGCAAAATAGCACTCATGGAAGAAGAAAACTAACTTAAAGCACCTTTTTACAATTCTTAGCAAAATGGCACTAAAGGGAGGCGAATTGACTAATATACCCCCCTTATAAAGTTAATGTTTTATTCAGTTTTTTTTCGATTTTTCCTGGTTTTTTTTTTCAATTTCTTTTTGATTTTTTTTTGTAATTTTTTTTTTCAAAATCTTTTCAACTTTTTTTTCGGTTTCTTTTTTTCATTCTTTTCGATTTTTCTTTTTTCGATTTTTGATATATTTTTTCGATTTTTCTTTTTTCGATTTTTCGATTGATTTTTTCGATATTTCTTTTTTCGATTTTTTCGATTTCTTTTTTCGATTTTTTCTTTTTTCGATTTCTTTTTCTTTTCAATTTCAATTTTTTTTCTTTTTCTTTTCGATTTTTTTTTTCTTTTTCTTTTTTCGATTTCTTTTTTCAAAAAAATAAATCGAAAAAAAAAACTGAAAAAATCGAAAAAAAGAAATCGAAATCGAAAAAAGAAATATCGAAAAAATCAATCGAAAAATCGAAAAAAGAAATCGAAAAGAAAAAGAAAAAGAAAAAAAATTGAAAAAAAGAAACCGTAAAAAAAGTTGAAAAGATTTTGAAAAAAAATTACAAAAAAACAAAAAAAAAAATCAAAAAGAAATTGAAAAAAAAACCAGGAAAAAATCGAAAAAAAAAACTGAAAAAAATATTAAGTTTATAAGGGGGTATTTTTGTCAATTCATCCCCTTTTGTGCCATTTTGCTAAAAATTGTAAAAAGGTGCTCCAAGTTAATTTTTTATCTCAAAAGTGCTAGTTTACCCAATTTCTCAAGCGAGAGAATGTGAGCAAGAACATCATTAGGCAAGGTGCTAATTTTGTCAACTGACGATTCGTGGCTCTTAACGTCATAATTTCTTCTTTTTTCTTTCATATGAAGCATCACAAACAAGAATATGAATTTGGATTTTACTATATACTGTTAGAAATTGAATCCAAAACTAATTCCCAAAACCGAATCACAATGATGAATAAAAATTGCGAAATAAAAAAAAACCACATGCTTTTATGCAGACTTCAGTATATCATAGAGACATTTCATATGACTATTAACTAATTCCCCAAACCCAATCACATGCTTTTATGCAGACTTCAGTATATCATAGAGTATATATGGTAAGATGGAGATACAAATGTTCATCAATTCTCAGTAGCTATTATAGAGAATAACACTACATTCTTTCCCTGGCCTATCAAAAGAAAGTGCACCTTTCAATTCCAGCTTCAATGAGGATCAGCTTTGATAATAATTATCTCAAGAAAATTCGATCTTACAATTTTTGGATTTCCTTTCAGAATTTAATATTTTCTGACACAATATAAGTGCTTTACTGACGTTCATTTGTGAAGAAACCTTAATACTCATTGTGCTTAAAACTCCAGCATTCTGCAGAATATAATCCACCAATGCTACCTCATCTTCACGACCACAAAATCCGTCGTCAATTGACATCACTTTGAGACTTGACCGAACCCACAGAGGGACTCTCTTCGGTTTTTTCCAGCTCTGGGCGTAAAAATTCTGACAAGACAACATAGAAACTGTAGGTTTAGGCCAATAAATTGATCTCACAATACCCTAAAAAACATCCAGAAACTTACTCGCTTCAAAATGAGAGTTTCCAATGTGTTGCAACTATAAAGCAATTCAAACAACAAATGATATCCACGACACTGCTCTAAAGTCAACATAGTAAGTCTCCCAAATCGAGGAAAACCTGAATGCTTTACAAAAAGCTTCAATTGAAAAAACAAATGTAAGAAACCACAAAACTGATTTCAGAAATAATAAGTTTATATCAAATGAGAGACTAATATCGTACCCAAAACGCAGGATCCAGAGTTAAAACCTTCACATTGTAAAGTGCTGCAATTAGATTATCAAAGCAACTCCAGTGATCATCAAACCGTTCCTCCTTTAAAGGATTAAGACAAATTGATGCTTCTACCAAAGACGGAAAGCTTTCAACAGAGAATTCCGCGAACAGGTGATCATCTATATACAGATATTTGAGGGCAGGGGCATTTATCTCCAGCTTAGAATAGTTGTGATACTCATAAGCTCTAGTTGAGAGAATGGTTAGATGTTTCAAAGTCAAAGACCTTACAGTAAAGGTAACCACATTATCATCTCCCAGTCTATCTACATACAAGGTGTGAAGCGATGAACAACCAGACAAAAGTCTGCAAACAGATTCGTCATTCTCAAAACAGACATTGTCCAGACGAAGGATTTTAACATTGGGAAGTAGAACCATACTAGAGGGACTGAGCATTACAATGTTGGTCAAATCAAGCTTCTCCAGTGTATCGCAAGTGAATACACAACTTGGTAATTGAAATCGACGTAGTATAGAACGACCACAAAGTTGAAAAGACTTGATATTCCGAGCAACCGCTGTGTCAATCCAATTATTTATATTGTCCATAGCAACTGAGTCGTATACCATATTCTCATCCAATAATTCAATACAAAAATTATCTAATTCTCTTAGATCATGAAGCAGTAAAACCCTTGTAACAAAATTAGCAAACTTCATGTAAGTTTCATTATCCCTATCAGATTGTCTGGGTAATCCATCTCCATTATGTACAAAATGTAGGTTACGAGTATACTTCCAAAGGAATTCCCACTTGGAAGAAAACACACTAGTTGCAACAGAGTCTTTCGTGGGCATAAACGAGAGAATGTGAGCAAGAATACCATCAGGCAACCTGCTAATACTATCAGCTGATTCTTGGCCCTCAAAGCCAAAATTTCTTCTTTTTCCTCTCATAATCAATCTAATCAACAATATAAATTTGGATTTTACTAGATACTGTTAGGTGTTGAGTCGAAAACTAATTCCCCTAATCCAATACCCTAATCACAATTTATGAATAAAATTGCGAAATAAAAACAACACTATAATTTTATGCAGCTTTAACTATGATCAAATTAAAAAATTGTTACAAGAGCCTTACCTCACTAGTTTGGCTCAATTGAGTGATTTTTTGTTTTCGTATATCAGGAAAGTTTTAATTACAATAAGCCTGAGTAATATGATTAATCATTGATTTTCCCTCTCTATTTTGTGATAATAATAAATCAAAAGACCTCAGTCTCTAACCTTACCAAACCAACAAAAGAAACAAGCCCTAAAGCCCATAAAAACGCACAATACCCACGGGGGACGGCATGAGTAATGTTATCGGGCCCATGAGTCAATTATTGTGTGTTAACTAGTTTTTTTTTTTAAACGATAGGAGTTACAAATAATCATACGATCAGGAACTGAACAGGGGGCAAAATTTAAAATAATTAATTAAGGGGCACAATTTAAAAATAAAAAAATAAAATTGTAAAAGAAGAAGAATATAATACAAAAAATGAGAGGCTAAAGGGATTTGAACCCTACTCTATCTTGTGAAAACAAGGAATTTTTGCCACTAATCTAGCTCCAGCCTTAATAACATACATCAATTTTATATTATAGTATCTATCAAATGTTGGGGGGTATCCCCTTCGTTCCGTCCTTGCATGCGATATAAAAAAATTACATTTCTAAACTAGTAAATGGGAGTCTAAGCTCCATCCGATCCCCAAAGTTATCTTGAAAAGCCCGGACATCCCACAGAGTGGGTGTTGAAGAAATCGACGCAACGCTTGAAATCCCACAAAGTTGGTGCTGAAATGTTGCAAAGAGACTCGAGTCCGGTACCACTAGACTAGAAGCATTGGATGTGTTTTAATTGGTTTAGTGTTAACTAAATCTGAATCATTGGATCAGTCTATTTCTAATTTTTAATTTTTATTACTATTTTTAATAAATTTGATTATACTAGTTTTCTATAATTAACATAAAATTAACTAATACACTACTCCCTCTATTTTTTAAGCTAGTTTTTTTTACTTTTTATGGTCAATGAAATATGACTTGAACCAAAAATATCTCAAATTTTACAAGTGTAGAAGTTATAAGAAGTTGATATTTCAAAAATATAGATTAATATGAATCTAACAAGATCCAACATGATTATATTATTTCTTATCGACTAATAAAAATTAATGATCAAAGTTTTTAAAATTTGACTACACGGATTCTAAACAATAAATTAAAGAAAAACAGGGAGAGTATAGGTAACACATAAACATAACTTCCTTCTTACTTTGAAAATTGGCTTCAATCGTTCTCAACAGATTCTTGGTTTTCCAATATGATCTTGAATATAGGAGTAATTATTATTGAACTTCCTGGTACTTATTGTCAAAGCTATCAGGCTTTTGACATACTGATAATAATGTAGTAAAATATCAAAATCAACCCTAGTTGAGAACAAAACAATGCAAGCTATCATATTTATTTTTCATTAATCAAGCCACATCTAATAAATGAATGTTTATGCTATAACTTTTATAATTTCTAACTCGGATTATTATTAGTGCATTAAGTAAAACTTGAGATGTTAACAATTGAATTTTTTGTCAAAGTCGAACGGTTGTTTATAAAGTTATGAATTGTGATTTTGAGCCACTTATATATTACTTTATGAGTCCAATAATTCAGGCATATATTTGGTTATTGTGTGCCAACAAGCAGACAATCTGTCACCCCATGCTTCATTTATTATTAGGACCAGATGTATGGCAATTGGTATGGCCATACTCATGCATTCACATTTCACCTTCTTCTTTCTCGAAACTCCATGTGCATGCATGCCAATTTTATTCCTACCTCCTATATTATACTCGGTATATAGTAGAATATAGAAGTAATATTTTATTGATAATAGTGTGTTCATACAATACATGACTTATATTTATAGATAAATATGAATTTAAATCTAATATTTATGTGGGCGTATGACTAGTCATTCATAATCCTAACACCTTCCATCGAACTCATGATAATTTTATAGAATTTTCATGAGATTGCAATAAATATTACAATATTGATAATACTCCCTCCATCCCTTTATTTTAGAACCATTTTGACTTTTTGGGTCAAACTTCGAAAATTTTGACCGTAAATTTTTATTAACCGATAAGAAATAATATAGTTATATTGGATCTTGTTAGATTCCTCTCAATATATATTTTTGAAATATCAAGTTCTTATAATTTTTACACATGTAAAATTAAAAATATTTACGTTTTAAGTCGTGTCTCGGAGACCGTAAAAAAGTAAATGGTTCTTATAAAAAGGGATGGAGGGAGTACTTAAAAGAAAAATATATATAAGTATGTAATTGTGTCCTTCAATGCGATAATCTTCAATTGGTAGTGTAAACCATTACAACCACCATTCACTTAGTCGGTGCAGAAGTTCCTCCGTCGGTGCGTATATGACTCGCCAGACAATGCGTATCAGATTCACCAGACAATGCATATCGGACTCGTCAGACAATGCGTATCGGACTCGTCAGACAATGCGTATCGGACTAGTCAGACAATGCATAGTTCGCTAATCAATATTTATGAGGAACACCATTTTTTTTCTTTCGAACATATCAGATTATCGCAAAGTTTTTTTTTTTTCAAGCGAAAAAACTAGGTCTGAAACAAAACAACTGAATAAAATTCAGATCTACGAACAAAAAAATTATAGAAAAAGAAAATAAAATGTTTTAAATCCCGCCGTTGAGTATCACATAGTACAACACTCACCGGCAGGGCAGGGCAGCAAAAGTCGTATTTAGGCATCAAGAATCGATAGGCTCTAATACCATGATAGAAATATAGAGAGGGAATATTTTATTAAGAATAATTGTTCTTGTCTGAATACAATATAAAGACATATATTTATAGGCAAATATCAAACATAACCCTAATCCAGGCTCGTAATTGTGGGCTATTGGCCCACTAATCTAACACACTCCCTCGAACTCATGGTAATTTTATAGAATTTTCATGAGTTTGCAATACAACATTAATAAGTAGTAAAAAAACATATATTGGATCAAGCCAGATCCATGATCAGTGCGTATCGAATCGCCAGAATACACATGTTGTCAATCAACAACTACCAGGAATGCCATCTTTTTCGAACATGTCAGATCAATGCGTGTCGGAGTCGCCAGGCTACGCATAATTCGCCAATTAATAACTGCCAGGGACTCCATCATTTTCGAATCTGTCAGATCTGTTCAAAATTCCGCTTCAACTCGAAGTAGAATACATCGATTTCTCTTTTTTCCAATGGGGTACTCCCATTCTATATAATCCTATCTCCCTCCCTCCCTCAAACTCATGATAATTTGTCTAAATTTCCATGAGTTTGTAACAATAATTAAAAGTAGTATATTTCAATTAAAAAAAATCATGAAATATTATAAAAATAAAATTGGAAAAGATCAAATCCCGCCGTTGAGTATTACATTAGAAAACTCACCGGCATGGCAGCGAAATTCGTATTTAGGCCTCAAGAATCGATAGGCTCTGATACTATTATAGAATATACTGGCATGGAAAATTCCGCCGATGATGGCATGGAAAAATTCCGCCGATGATTGGGTTACACGTGAGGGGGGTGTTAAGATGCACATCCGACATCGGATATCAGTGTCCTCCCGGGTCAATATATAAGATTTTGGGCTACTCCCTCTATTGCCAATTGGTTTTAGAGTGGAACTCCTTAGACTCTTTACATGGTATCATGAGCCAAACCCAAGTTATTGAGGCATGTGTATACCGTCGATGTTGTTCCGGCAATTAATATCGGCGATAAAAAATTCCGCCGACGAATGGGTTACACGTGAGGGGGAGTGTTAAGATGCACATCCCACATCGGATATCGGTGTCCTCCCGGATCAATATATAAGATCTTAGGCTACTCCCTCTATAGCCAATTGGTTTTAGAGTGTAACCCCATAGGCTAAGCTCTTAACCGTATATAAAAATGTCTCATCGATTACTTTAATCACAAATAATATTATTATTAAATAAAGGAACTTCACATCAAGTATATATAAATTCAACTTCTCTTAGTATGCCATCTTATATCACATTAAAAATTAACCTATCGAGACTCGAGTAGTATGAATTCGATCATTATAACAAATTAACAATATTTCCCACGAGTTAATATAATAGCTAATTTGGTATCATATTAGTACCCTATTTATTAAACTCACGAGTTAATAACTTATTCGCATACCTATTTATATTGATAAAAAATGGGTGCAAATATATAATATTAGCATAGTAAAATGGTTTGCTGATTCACATTAATTCCAAAGTTGACAATGAAATAAATAAAGTTTACTTTCGGTAACTAGCTAGCTAGCATCGCTTAAGCTGCACGTTTTCATTCTTGCTCGACTCTCATTATTCTTGTCCTCTAAATGAATTCAATTAATTTCTTAGGCTTCGAGTCGATTAAGGCGCCATTTCAGCCTCATGGGCGTGGACCTCAATTTGGATCAATTATTATTATTTGAGAATGTCGATATTTATATTACTAGCTAGTCATTGTTTTGTAAGGATTCATTGTATTTGTATACGAGATTATTCAATAACTTGTATCGGATAATTCAAAATTTTAAAGATGAAATTTTGGGGTTCAAATCTCATTAGAGATAATTTGCTCATATTTTCATTATAAAGTATCCATGATTTCACTATGGTCATAGACATTTTCCCTCGTCCCACCAATACTACAATAATATAGGTCATTCAAATAAATACATTAACAACAATTTTAAGAATTAAAAGGCTGGCTGGAATATATATTTACCACTCAATTATCCATTTATATTATAATACAATCAATGAAAATATGAGATCATACGCCCCATGCATGCATTAAAAAATTGATAACAACAATACAGGATACCATATGTGCAATGTACGTTATTATGGAACTTACACTTACCTCAATCTCAAAAGATAAAATACTATCTTACATGTTTACTCTGAATTATTGATTTATTTCCTCTCCTATATATACATCTTATTTCCCGTGTGTTATAGCACCGAAGCATAGAAATATAGAATATCCAAACAAGTTATTACCAAATAATCAAACAAAAATACTCAAAACAATGAGTTCACGCTCATATAAACCAATCTTGCCAGAGAGGCCTAAAGTAGCTTCAAGAATGGAGGCGGATGAAGATCACAAAGGCAACTCAAACAACATTAATAACGCCAACGTGCGCTCGTTGGCCGGGAGCAAAAGCACGGTGTGTAAGCCCGACGATATCAGCAGGGTGGTGAAGAAGATGGAGACACAGACACAGACACCAATAATAAGGAAGAAGTTGGTGAAAGAGCCATCACAAGATATTGATCAGATCGCGGAGGCTTTCATTCAGAGGTTCAAGAAACAGTTGCATCTCCAGAGGCTCCAGTCTATTGAGAACTATGAGCAGATGCTTAAAAGGGGCACATAACAATCAATAATATATATGATGCTCAAATTTATCAAGACATAATTATTAATTATTACTAAGCTAATAAGTCAATTTTTATGTTTGTAATACTAATACTACTATATATATGTATTATATATTATTGTTAGTATCAATTTTCTTCTTGTAAGGAAACAAGATTTAATGTGTAATTTTTTTACTTTCATGTTTTTTTGATGTGTTGAATGCATGATGGTTATTAATAATCGCTTTATACATGTATTTGTTTCAATGTTCATTAATTCTTTTTATCTTTTTTTATAAATTAGCGATGAGCTCATGATGTGAGTTTTGAACTCAAGATTTTTTGGTGATTAATAACAAAAACCTCTTCCCCTATGTTATTCGATTAACTCATTAAGTACATGAGATACCACATAATTGAACAAGATCCCATATATATTTGGAGTGCAACTTTATGGCTATGTATGTATGTCTCCCCTCCGTCCTTGCTCCCTTTCCTCTTTCTTATGTATCACGATTTACGAATCACTTCGGGAAGGCTATATTGTTTTGGATAATTATTTCAAATTGATTATGTTATAGTGATTAATTAATTTATACATTTCAATTGATTTTTTGTTTTTGATCGGTAAGTATCGATTGATCCTATATTTAGTTTATTTGTTAATTGAATATATTTGATCAAAACAAGCTAAACCTAAATGAAAAACTTTATTGTTGTGTATATGTAATAATGAGTTAAAAGACCCTCTCAATTTTTAATAACACTTCTCTTCAGTTTGCATTGATGTTCAAGGATCTTGATTTGTTAAAAAAGATATCACGTTAGTAGTATCAAGTGATTATTTGTGATTAAACTCATGTTCATATAATATACCATGAACATATGTGTAGAAAATTTCATTAATTGGGATGTGTCACACCCATATAAAGAGAACATACTTTACAATTAAAAAATACGTCACCCTAAAATCAAATGATGTTAAGTAGAATAATCCTAATCTATTAAGTGATGAACTATCTTCTTATTTTTCAATGTAAAAATCATTTAAAACAATTCAAACAATATGTATACTTGGATAAACTAGTTCCTCTCGTATGGTCATTATTCATGATTAGTAGAATGATGGATTATTGTGTTCAAAACAAATATACATAACTATTTCTTCAGTTATTTTTTTATCAAATTATTTTCTATTTCTAAAATTAAATTTTGAAAATTTTAACAATAAACTTTATTACCCGATAAAAAATAATATAGGGGTATTTTAATGATCGTGAAAAGTCAAAACAATCATATAAAACAAAAAGTAAGCTAAGCACCATATCCAATCGACTCTACGGTCTACACACACGTTAAGCATTATTGTGGCCTTGTCGAATGTGGGCCTCTGGCCAATATCTTCCTTGGCCCAAACAATAAGGTTCTAGTCTCCAGGACCGTGGCCGAATACCTTACTTGGCCAGTGGCCTTAATAGGATTAGTGTTGCAAAAGGATTACATTCAATCTTAATAGTTAGGGATGTTATCAATTTGTTGCAAACCGATAAAATCGAATCAAAATTTTACCGATTTTGTTGGGAAAAAAATCACACCGAACCGAAGCGGTGCGAAAGAATTCAAAACCGATAAAAAGAATTCGGTTTTCGGTTTTAGTATAAACCAAACCGACTATTTATATATATTGTTTAAAACATTTATATTTGTGATATTTCTTTATATTTGTACTTAATTTTGATTTTTTTTCAAATATTATACTATTATTTATACAATTTATTAGATTAAACCTTAATATTGACCCAATAGAATAAGTATGAAGTGTCCAAGACCGAGTAATATTTAGATGCTAACTAGGGGGTTATGAGCATATGCTCACACAAGGTCAATTTAGTAAAAACAACCCACACACAAAAATCCCATACCCTCTTCCACGCGCCCCACCCATCATTAAAACCCACCCCCACTACCCATTAACTGCTAATTGTTGCTAAAATCCCTATAATAATTCCAAAGCTTCTTCCAAATCCCACAAAAAATGCTGCTTTGTTATTTAAAATCCGAAAAAGTTGTTCCACAAATCATCAAAAATCTGGAAACCCCCTGAAAATCCCATAAAGATGCATCCATAATCATCCCAAATATGAAAACCCTTCCACATATCATCGAAATTCTTTAAACAATTTCGGAATCCCACAAAATCCTTTCAATCCGGAGAACGGAAATCGTACGACAAACTTCAACATCTTCGTCTCCATCTGCTTCATCAGATTGTATTGTCTTGTTTGTTAACTTGATTTAATTTGATAATACACTGTTGTGGGTTATATATTGTGTTTCATTCTTGTGTAAATCTCGAATTCAAAGGCTTCTTTGTGGGGTTTATATCGTGTTTCATTCATGTTAACACACAATAATATTTGAAATTGTAGAGGTTTTAATAGCAATTTTGATTTTAGTAGAAGTCTAGTATTTTGTACAAATTTTACAATTGAATTTCTAGTGAGGGATTTATCAGGCTGCTATTTTGCTAAGATTGTGTAGATTTTAGTAGGACTTTTGTTGGTGGGTGTTGTTAAAATTCAATTTTATGTTGTTTGGAAGTTAAAATTCCATTGTTACTTGAAGGTATAATTTATTATGTTAATAATCCCAGAGTGAACAACATTCAAGGATAAAGCTTTGCAACATTTTACTAAAATGATTCATTGTTCTTTTACAGCATTTACAACATTCACATTGGGAGGAATAAAACATACAAGTTCATATCCAGTAAGTAATGTACATCTGGGATAATATGCCCCTGGTTATATCCCAATGGAAATGACATTGAGGTATATAGATAAAACCGGAATACTTAAAATACTACGACCGCCTATCATTATAAATTACTTCAATGTATTCAAACAACTGCATGACCAGTTAAGAACACAGATCAATAGTCACTTAAAGTTCAATTCATCGGCACATTGTATCTCAACCATGAAAACATGTTGGATATGGTATATGCAATGACACAACAGTTAATGGTATAAAATGATGAATTTTTTATCCTATGGTTAAGTATGGATAGGTATAAAAATCACTTATTCATATCCCATTGAGAATATGACATTCTATGCTCAAAAATTAGAAGTTAAATGTTCCAATCCATAGGCATCATATGTCTTTACCACAAAACTCATATGTTCACTAACGTTACAATTTTAAATGTGCGATAGAGAAAAGATAAATACAACATTGAACTGACGCGTTACATAACTTGATATCCCACATGACTAGTCGATCAGGTATAATATTTACTTATGCATATCCCATTGAGAATGGACCATTAGGTATATACATCAGAGCACTATACTTCACAGTCTTCAAGCAAATCAAAACCAATACGAAAAACGAAAATATGTGCAGAACTGATTAAACAAATTTTTATAACTGAATCTGTTTTTTTAGGGCGCGTGTGTCCCAAAGGCGAGTCCACAACTAATTAAACAAAAAAAAATTCCATCCTGCCCTTCCACATTTTTAGCCGCAGGATGAAAGTGAATCAACTTAATGACCATCCAATGGTCTATATTAAAAGTTAGCATATGCTAATGCTAACTAAGTAAGCATCTAATAAGATTTTCACTCGAAGACCCACTTTACAGATCCACTAACCGTTTGTGACTTTGTGTAGAGTCCAACTTGTATGATTCATTTTTCTTATAATTCTTTTTGTATAATTAATTGAATATTATGACAAAAATAAATGATATCCTCTACTATCAACCCTAATATTTTTGCCAAAGACAAAATATTGCTACTAACATCGTTACTAATATAATACTAGTAGTGTCTCTCGCAATCATCTCTTCAATTGGATTGATGGCTCTTTAATTCACCAAAAGATTGTTGCTCGAAGAGATATCTACACTATTTATATAAAGGTTAGTGATAATGTCAAAATAATTTTTATATTGCCAGAATAAAATTATGTTCAATTTCTTTTATGCCATTTTCATCAAATTATATTTTCATCGTAATCTCAATTGTTAATTATGAAATTTGTTCATGTTTTCATTATTAAAAAATAAAGATAGAAGTAATTTATCGTTAACAATCAATATTATAATTATAAATTATAAAATCAAATGGCATAAAAAGAATTAAGCATAATTTTACTCTGGCATTATTGTTTACCTTATATAAATACTTCTGTGGTTTACAATATATAATTATGGGTTATTCCATCTAATAGACGGGCTAATATACAACTTGTCGATATAGAAACTAATTATACTATTATATAAAATCTATAATGATTGCATTAATTTATTACATAATACGAGTACTAATAAGTACTTCCTTCATCCCTATTTGATAGAGCACTTTACTTTTACACGTATTTTTAGAAAATTTTGAACTTCTCTCACAAAATTCATTTTTCCTCCAATTTTTTTTACTAAATTTGGTCAAAATAGAATTAATAATGGGATTTCTATTTTAGGAATATTTCCCTATCAATTAGGGATGGAGGGAGTAGTAAGGAATATAAATATATATTCTTATTAAAATATCTGGTTATTGATCATTGCCATTTGCCCATGTGGGAGGTAGTGAGTGATCGTGATTTAGACAGGCTGGTCCTAATGTTTTTCACTTGGTTGCAATAATTGTACTTATTTTGTCCCAAACTTCACTGGGTTCGTGCCAAATTGCCAATAATCGAAATTTCCCTAATGTAAGTCATACACATACAGAACTTCAAATCTCACTTATAGCATATATAGAATTCCACGTGATGGCCATCTTTTTTTTTCAATTACAAATGAGAAAGCATCCCCAAAATCAATATTCCTGGTTTCCATTTTCTTATTTATACTTTATTTTTTTAGATCAAATTTTTTAAAATTTGACCATAAATTTTTAATAACCGATAAAAAAATTAAAAGAATTGACTATATAAATAAGATATATGTTTTAAGGTGTATCTCAATTATCTGAAAAAGTCCAATACAGAAAATTAAAATTTGAAAAGGAGAGAGTAAAACAAATGGAACAAAAACACAAAATAGTACTAACTAGATTCGACAACAAATCATGATTTTATGATCTCAATAATCCTTATACTACTTATTATCACCTCAATTTCAATATACCATCCTCCCATTATTGGACATGTAATAAAATGGTGCGTGGGGCTTGCAGTAAAGTTTTGAGTAGTCAGTAGAGCATAACAAATGAAAACAACACATTTATTTTTCCATTTAGGAAACAGACAAAAATGTCTTTATTATGACACCAAACTTACACAATACAACAAAACAGTAGAACTAACATGTAAAATAAAAACAGTACAAAAACATACATTGATCATCATCATCATCATGTAGAAGCATCTAGAGAATCTCAATGATTTGTTGTTCAAAATATCCCACCTAACTTCTCCATTATTATTTCCACCTTAGGGTTTAACTTGAATTTGTTGGTGAGTTTGCATGACTTGAAGATTGCCTATATTGCATGAACGTACCATCTCTCCAGCCAAAGGTACAACTGGCAAGTTGTCACAATTGCATATCTCAATCATGAATCCATCTGGATCGTGAAAAAATATTTGATCTACGTTTATTCCTCCTTCTTCTACTCTTGCTCGCACGTATTTTATTTCCATTTCTCCCAATTTCTTCTCTACGGCACTCATACTCTCACACTGTAATAAAATTTTGTAAACTAATTAGTTATTTTGATAGATGAATTTAATAAAAAGAAATTGCTTGTAGAATTCCACCAAACATCCTCTAACACATGGACATGGTAACAATCAATGAAGACTTTTAGACTAAAATACAATGAACATGATTACATATGAAGAATTAATATATAATGCTTTATTTTAACCTACTTTTGTCACGGTTCCTCTATTCATCTTAGTTCACTATTTTCACGCAACTTTGATAGGAATACGACATATATACGTAATAAAACGTAAATAAAAATGTCTAACTCGCTCCTGATATTATACTATGGTTCAAATAATAATAGCTATGGTTTATTTACTGGGCAACTAAGTCTCGAGTTTTATTTGAATCATAAATTCATAACACAAAATGAATCTCGAATTGGATGAATATGATACCTTACATATTATCAATATATATAATCACTCATATAAACAATTTCTTGTGAACTCTACTACTAAAAAATCTTAAAAAAAGTCTAAAAAGACATTTCATTAAATATGCCCTCTGAAAAACACTTAGAAGGTACTTCATTTAAGTAACACAGAGCATATATAAAAAGGTAAAGAATAATAAGAGGTCCCTTGATATATACAACACATAATCATTAAATGCTATATACAGACATCTCCTTCATTCTAAGGGATAATTGAAGTTACTGTCATAAAATTATTGAATTTATGAACAGTAATCATTACACTCCACTATAATCATAAAATTGAATTACCTGAAATGAAATATGATCATCCTTTGGATTGATTTCAGTTTTCTTTTCCATAGTTTCTTGCTTCTCTGATTGTAGTAAATGAATTCCTATTCCAAAACCAAACAACCTGAAATTGCAAAATCAACAAGTATAATAATATTACTCCCTCCGTTTCTTTTTATTTGAGTGTTTGGGGAAAAAGTACTTTATTAAGAGATTGTGAAAAATTACATTGGGATTGTAAAAATGTGTATTGGAATTGTAAAAAGGTGCATTGAAATTGTAAAAAGGTGCATTGGGATTGTAAAAAGTGCATTGAAATTGTAAACAATCAAATAAAAAGAAACATAGGAAAAATGTTCAAACAATCAAATAAAAAGAAACGGAGGGAGTATTAAACAAGAAACAGTCGAAACTAATAATAATCTAGAGAAATATATGCTCTCCTCTATGCACTTTGATGTATTTTTTAAATATCAAGAATTATTACCAAGCACCATCAAAATTGAATGATCCAGGTCTTCTAACAGGGAAAAAACCAAGAACATTAGTGTAAAAATCAATGGATTCCTCAAGCGATCTGCATACTAGTGATATGTGATTCAATGATGTTAAGTGTAAAGGGTTTCCAGAATTTCCCTTCATATTCTCAAAATTCAAAACTAAATAGAGCCTTCTAGAATACAATCAAAAAATAATTGTTTCCCTCTTTTTATGTGTCTGTTTCAAATTGAATGTCACGATCTTTTAAAAGCAAAGCTCGATTAAGGGAAAGCAAAAAACATGTATCTAGATAATGAGAGAAAATAGAGGATATATAATAAGATCAAAGAGACAAATTAAAGAGTAAAAATCGGAGAGTGATTTTTAGTAGAGGGAGGCATGCTATTATATAGCCAAACGGGACCACGCGAGGAAATCATAAGCTTCAAAACGCTAAGCTCATATGTCCATGTGTCAAGTGGACGATCACATTGACACATAAGTATTCACGTTTGCTGACTAGGATGATAAATACTAAAATAACTAAATTATGATCCAGTAGTGTAGTGACTTGTTGAAGTTTTTCATAGAAATCAAAACGTAAAACATGTGTTAATGAGGATCATTCTTGCCTCTAGAAGAATTGTACAAGAGATCATTATCCGTTGCTATATCATAGGAAAGTATTGGTACGATTGTGAGCAAATTGCTGAAATGGTATCCGATAGTATGATCGAATTACACTTTGGTCCTCAATAGTTGTACGGTTGCACGTTAGTCCCCGAAAGTGATTAAAAAAAGTTGCACTTTAGTCCCCACGTCAAATTTTCCGAATATTTCAGGTTTAGGCGTTAAAATTGAGGTAAAAATATGTAATTTTAAAGATTTAAAGTTGATTTTTTGTCCTAATTGATGTCACAACCCCTCCCGCCAAAACTCCCATACTAAAACTCTTGCAAGAGGCGGTCAACAACCTAGCTTTCATCCAACAATACTTGGAGAAAAACAACTTTTGTTATTTAGTATTGAGCCACTAGGTTAGATGTGTAAGAAATTATTTGTTCTTTGCTTCTAAACTAATTTAGTGGTTAACTCTTTCCAGGAAGGCTGTCCCTCAGATGTAGGTGTTATACTTGACAGTGAACTGGATTATCAGCCTCTGTCTTATTTATATTACCACTAATTTTATGTTTTGTGTCCTCAATTATTATACTGTTAGAACCAAGTGTTATAACAAGCATAAGGAAAGTTGACGTTTTTACTAATCTGCACAAGTGACATAACTTTCATGATCTATTAAATATATTTTTGGACACCATAATGAACTTTTAGCTCATAATTTGTTTGTGATAAATTATCAAAATAGCTTTAGATAATGTATGTATGTTGCACGTCGATTTTTGTAAATGTACAATATGCATTAACGATCTTTCATGTTGACATAAAAAATGTACATTAGTAATTTTTTGACAGAATTATTAAAATTCTATCAAAATTTAACGTGAGACCCCTAGTAAAAACTCGGATCATATATATTAATTTAATAGCCATCAATATTCCCTATTATATTTTTATAAAGAAAAAAAGAATAAAATGAATTGAATAAATATCGAAGCCCTTTCTATTATATAGAAAAAAGACATTAGACAAGCTAAGTTGTATAAGAGAAAATGGATTCTAGAGTCTTCCTTGTACGTTCTCGAGTGTTTGCATATGAATTTTGTCTTTATTACAAGGTAGTTCACCACTTCACATATAATCTATGTGGTGGAATATAGAATAGTAATTAACCCCATTACATGATTACATCATTCCTTAACTAGAGTAGATTATGTGGACTCTATACGACTATACTACCTATGCATAATAGCTAGTGAAGAAGATTAATTTATTTTTGTTAGGTACAATAACGAAAAAATAAAAATATGAGTGGACATAGCATGTCATCATTTGTAAGACGGAAAAGTATGTTGGGAATTCGGATATGTTTGGTTTGAGAGGAGAACGGAGAGTGAGGAAATGTAGTTTGGTATTATAGGATGATAAAAGGAAATATAGTACTCTATTACTATAACTTGATCTCGGTAAGGTTTACTCCTTCCAATCCAAAAGAGTGTAGTTTTAAAGATTTCACATAAATTAATAAAAACTTAATGCACTCAAAATGTCTATCTTTACTCCTATAAAAGTAATCATTAGTACTCCATTTATCCAATTAAATATGAGACAATCATTATTTGATTTAAGTCTTTTTATGCAAATAGGGGTATTAAGAGAAAAAATTGTATATTTTACATTGATTTATGTAAAACTACACTATTTTTGAATATTTTAGAGATATCTAAAACTACACTCTTTAAGTAATAAATGAGAAAATTGCTGAAATGACCCCAATAGTGGTACGGGTGCAGCATAGTCCCCGAAAGTGGCCTGGATGTTGTAGTTTTGTCCTCAAATTAGTTTCCTCATTAAAAGTGGGGCAAAAACATAATTTTAAATACTTTAACTTAGATTAACTTACTTTTAGGGTCAAACTAAAAATCCAAACTCAATTCCCCAAACTTACTTTTTGGTTACTTTATTTTTCAATTAAAACTTTTGATTTTTTAGGTTTCTTTCTCGATTTATTTTTCGATTTTCTTTTCTCTATTTTTTTCAATTTCTTATCAATTTTTTTCGTTTTCTTTTCGATTTTTTTCTAGTTTTCTTTTTCGATCTTTTTCTATTTCCTTTTTCGAGATTTATTTTTTATAATTTTTTTCTCGTTTCATTTTTCTATTTCTTTTTTCTCGAATTATTTTTCGTTTTTTTCTGGATTTCTTTTGATTTTTAGAAATTGTGAAAAAAAGAACAAGAAAAAAATTGAAAAAGAAAACGAGAAAAAAACAAGAAAAAATCGGAGAAGAAAACGAGAAAAAATTGAAAAGAAATAAAAAATCGAAAAAAAAATTAGAAAAGAAATCGAAAAAAAATTGAAAAATAAATCGAACAAAAAAATTGAAAAGAATTGAAAAATAAATTTAATACATCCAAAAATAAATCGGGAAAAAAATCGAAAAAGATATTCGTAAAAGAAAATCGAGAAAAAATGAAAAAGAAATCGAAAGTTTAAATTGAAAAAAAAGTAACAAAACAGTAAGCTTAAGTGTTTAAAACTTATATGTTTAAGTGATTTTGGGGAAGAGGGTTGGGATTTTTAATTTGACCCCAAAAGTAAGTTAATCTAAGTTAAAGCATTAAAAATTATGTTTTTGTCCCATTTTAACTAAAATATTACGTGAGGACCAATTGGTAATAGAGGGAGTAGCCAAAGATCTTATATATTGGCCCGAGAGGACATCGACTTCCGATGTGGGATGTGCATCTTAATACTCTCACTCACATGTAACTCAATCGTCGACGAAATTTTCCTCGCCGATATAATTGCCAGACCAATTTCAGGGTTACACGTGCCTCATTAACTCGGAGTTGGCTCTAATATCATATAACCCCATAAACTCATAACAGTTATGACCATAATTATTCCTCCTCCTAGAGATAACTAGATCAGCCAACAAAATCAAACCATATATACAGGATTATCTTATAATCTTCCTTCCGTTATTTTTAATTTTCATTTTAGTAAAAGCAAAATTTTACTGAACATCAATATATTTTTACTTATAAACTCTTAGGTAATCAATATATTTTTACTTATAAACTCTAAATTAATCAACGGGTCAAAATTAATTGATGGAATACACTAGTGTCTTTTTATTTTAGAGTATTTATTAGGTAATTCAATTTTTTTATTTAATAGAAATAAAATAGGGAAAACATGTTAGACAGGAAATTGAAAGAGGAGGATAATTAATTTAAAACAAAAATTAAACTAAAATGACATGTAATAAAGAGGAACGGAGCGATTAAAAATTAATGATTGATGCTAATAGTTACGAACTTCTCTTAAAATTATTGTTGGAACTCGTCCCAATTAAGTTTAAACATTGTTCGATACTTCATTTTCTTTTGCATTAATATAGAGTAATTTGGTGGAAAAAGTTCTGGTCAGTGATCAAAAGATCTTGTTTCGAAATTCATTTTATCACTAATTTATAAATAAAAGAAATATTTTATTTTCTTTTATCTTCGTGATATAGTTTAATTGGTAAAGATAGAATTTGAATATTGTGATGATAAACCAACATCTTCACACGATGTAGTTTTGAGTCCCACAAGGAATATAATCTCATGTCGGAACGGACAAATGGTAAGCAAGCAAATCCAAATCCTTTGACCCTCTAAAGCATATCCCATGACTTAATTATCTCCTCGCATACGTGTGTCAGAATATCCCGTGATTATTCTTTTCGCGTGATTTCTTTTATTCTTTAACAGTACAACGTACAAACATTATATGACATCAAAACATATGAAATTATAGTCACTTCATATTGAATTATCATTTTTTTTTCTATTCAAATGATAGAATTTTCAAATCATTATGTGATTAAAAATATATTAGATTTCTAAACTAAGCAAATGGGAGTCTAAGTTCCAAATAAATAGTTGTGTCTTCTTTGACTACTGCTGCAATGAACACTCGCTTATTGAATGTGACCATAATCCAAGTAATACTTGAACTTCGCTTCATGGATGTGAATCCGATCCCCAAAATGAGTACCACAAAGTGAGTGTTGGCAATCGCGAAAACGCCTCAAATGCCACATAATGAATACTAAAATGTTACACACAAACGGTCCCTCAAAACACTATAAAGACAGCCATATTCAATTATCATTGACAACATCTTTTAATCCATTTATTTTTAATTTATGAAGTTTCGATAGGTATAACATTTCATCCATCAAATTTTGTCCTTCTCCACCATATCATCATCAATAAGGTGGCAGACCACAAACTATTTGTACTCCATAATAGTCCATGTATATATGTTAAATTGTTAATGAGTAGTATTATCTAAGCAACCATGTTTTGTCAAGATCTTAATCACATTGATTAAGAAGATAGATGTCGATTGATGACATGATGAGTTGCGATTTTCAATAATATTGCCTTATCACAAATATAGAAGGACGTTTAGTATAATTTCCAAAATGCTCGTCATGAGTAAATTAGGAAATTCAGGTTCACCACCAAACTTTTAATCATATATTAGAAATATGTCTTTTTCTCGATCAACAATCTCAAATAAAGTATGATTTCAATATGTTGTCTAATCTCAATTAAACTTTTGATAAATACAATATATATGCCATGATGACGTGTTTACAATATACTCCTCCGGACTGTTGTTCATTTAACTTGCCTTCCTAGTCAAACATCAATGTTACTTATCGTCCATAATTTATATTATCGCAAGTTGATTTTGTCTAATTCCATAGGTACATCAATCATATTATTTTAACACATAGTTATTTTATTTTATTTTATTTTATAACAAATTCAGAATTATTAACCCCTTCAATTTATTATATTTATCTTTTGTAATTGTTAGGTGAAAATTTAATTATAAATAAGTTCTTAATTTTATCATACTATCTCCGTTCTTTTTTATTTGTCATCCTAACCTTAATTTTTTGTTTCTAAATATTTGTCTTTCTAGCATTATTAATTGTAAATTTACATTTTTAATGTACGTTTTGATTACTTTTTCTTATGAATTTATCAACCAACCAATTATATAGTTTCACTTGATTGTCATTTTACATTTTCAATGTACTTTTTGATAATGAGATCAATGGTTAGAATAACAAACATCAGTTATATATATTACATTCAATTTTTCAAAAGAATGTCTTTCTAAATATTTCACACAAATTAAGAAACATTAATGCATTCAAAATTTCAATAAATTGATATAAACAAATGAAAGGGTAATGCTTAATACGGTACATTTATATACAGTACTTCATATTAATTTACTAAAGTGCCCTTTTAAATTGATGTAACAAAACTTTCAATCTCATTTATCAAATTTCTTCTCTGATCTCTCTAAACTTTAATCTATTAAAAAACCTCTCTGGAACACCAACCATATTCTAGATCTGCAATGGGTAACTCAAAGCTCAAACAATCATCATTTACTCATCAACCACCACAATTTCGTGCGGGTATAATCATCAGGTGTATTTTATACTTCGATACTTAAATAGTGGATTTGATTCAAATCAAAAGTTTGTGTCTACTAAAGCTATAAATTTTGTTAATTTTGACTTTCGATTTTCAAACTAACAATCTTTCTTGTATGGAGGGAGTATTTGATGCTATTTATGCTAATAAAGATATGACAGGAACTAAGCGTCAGCTTAGTTTCCTACTTTGGTGACACACATCCGCATATAGAAAGCCACTCATTCATACATCTTGATCCAAGGCACCCTATGCTTTCTCCTTTATTTTTATTTATTTATTTATTTTGTTATTGGTTTGTGTCATTTGTTGTTGTAATCATATTTGATTAATTAGTATGTGTTCTCTTGAATTAGTTTAAGATTTAATGAATACAAACGTTTTTGTTTGATTATGAACACATGTTATATTGATTATGTGAAAAAGGTTGAACTTTTTCTGTTTCTGCAATGTGTCCATTACTTAGTTGTAAATTGTGTATGGATTTACCTTTAATTGAGAGATTTTATGATAAAGCTCTTGTCGTGTTCGTAAAACAATCATCATCTACTCATGAATTTAATTGGTGATCAAGGAGAAGAAAATTAACAGTTTTATATAAATTTTTGTAGAGAGAAAAAAGAAACCCACACTTCTAAAGAGGGAGTGATGAATTGTAAATGAATTGAAATTTTTTGATGCTGAAATTTGTAAGGGCAAATATGAGAATAACAGTTGGGATACTGTATATAGGTACCGTATATAGCATTTGCACAAATAAAAACATGATTTAATGACGATCGAGTCTGAGTCATAGAGGAGCTCATATCCCTAACCCAGTCATTAAAATTTGAACGCCGCTAAACCATTCGATTATCTTTTGAATCACGTTAGGTATAGGAGTAATAGGACAACCAAACAATTAAACACGGGTGGACTTGAAAGTTGGATGAGTCGTGGTTAGGGAAGTTATCGGTTCGCTACAAAACGACCAAAACCGAACCGAAATTCTACCGACTTGATTGGAAATGAATCACAGTGAACCGAAGCGGTGTGAAAAAATTCAAAACCGACAAAAAAATTTGGTTTTTGGTTTTAGTATAAACCGAATCTAACCAACTATTTATATATATTGTTTAAAGTATTTATATTTGGAATATTTCTTAATACTTGTACTTAATGTTAATTTTTTTAATTATTATATTATTTATATAATTTATTAGATTAAACTTTAATATTGACCCAATGGACCAAGTGCGAAGTGTCCAAGACCCCTTTTAAAAATTCATATCTGATATACCACTATAAAACCTAATAGTCTAATATTAAAGAAACTAATATGCAGTATCTTCAATTTAGCTCTGTGCCTATGTCGTTTCCATCTTGCTGCCTCATATGAAACAACTTAACAATTAACACTCAAGCATTTGGAACCTTAGCATGTGAGCAAATGAACTAGTTTATATTTCTTAATGTGATACATTGTCATGAACTATTTCTATTTTGTTTTTGAACTTCTAATGGACGTGTAGACTCTATTTAACTTGAGTTAATCGAATAGTCTAGAGGTTAAGGCTCTTGCTAGATATCAGAAGGCCTGGGTTCGAAACTCATCTCATCGCTAATTTACCAAAAAAAAATCAAAAAATGACCGAACCGAACCGGTTTTGCCTTAAAACCGATATCAACAGAACCCATTTAAACCGAAAAAAATTTCAACCGATTTAGTTCGTGTAGTTAAAAAATCGATAGGATCGATTTCACACAAAAATCGGAAAAATCGGCTGAACCGACGATGATATGTCTAGTCGTTAACACAACATCTAACTCTTTGTTTTATTGCTCCACTTCAACTCATCAATTGCATCGAAATACTCTACGATTTCCAATCGGAAAATTCAAGAATGATGTGGTTACTAGATGCTTCCGTTAGGAAAACACTGTTGGTTCTTGCCGTTTTCACTTTTGCTCTTTTTGTTGCTCTCATTTTCTTGACTCCTCCTTCTCCCTTCCCTGATTTTCCTTCTTCCTCTCTCCATTCTTCTGGGTAAGATTTAAAAAAAAAAAAAAAAAAATCACACGTCATATTTATATAGTCGACCCATTAATTGTGATAAGGCTAGGTTTTCTTTGGTTTGGTTTTTACTGTGGGTATTTATGTATTTCTAGTTTAATTTAATATATTGGGTAATATTGTTTGATGGGTGATTGATGTAGGCAAGAAAGACAAGAAATTTGGTCGGTTCGGAGAGTCGTAGAATGGAGGCCTTGCAAATGGTGGATTCAAAGGAAGCCTGCTGGTTAGATTTTCTATTTTAGATGTTTTTTGTCTCATTTTGATGTGCTGTCGCCATTGCTTCAATGCTATTAAGAATTTGGCTCACATTGGTTGATTAATTAATTGTGCGGTGCCTGTATTGATATGGTAATATGTGTTATCCATGAATGTAGGACCAATTAATTTTAGTACGAACCTCATGGATTGTTAACATGATATCATAGTTTGTTTTTTCGATTGTATGGTCACGGAATTTATCCATCTACAATCAATAGTTTTCGTGACCCATGGATTCTTAACAACTTGATATGGGACTTTACTAAAATGTGCATGGTTCGATTTTATCAGAAAATAGAATTAGCGACAGAATGTTAATAAAGGGATTTGTAATCGTAGTTGGAGTTGGATGGCTCCTTTGAACTATTGGTGTTTTGTATTGGTCTTGGAGCTGATAGGATGGGTTTCTATGTAGAACTATTAATATCGTTGTAATGTCCGGGTGATGTTCAATTCTAGAAGTTGTAAATGATGTCATTTGGAGTTTAAGGTTTAAACATTAGAAATTTGGAAGTCTACCTTTCTATGTGATCCGAATTTGCCATTAGAGTGGAGTATATGTGTGCAGGAGAGTGTTTGTCTGTAGTGTAAATCAAATTTAATTTTGCTAAAGTCAAATTTTGACTCATTTCCAATGCAGACATTTGCATTTGGTTTTTTGTCTTAAAATGCTGCAGCTCTACCAGATGGCACAAATGGTTACATTAGGGTCGATTGCTATGGTGGCCTCAACCAAATGAGAAGGGATGTAAGGACTCAAACTGTTTTCTCTTTTCTTATCTGTTATTCCATGATGCTTCTGTTTATTTTCTGCTCTCCAAATTAACAATACTGTGGAAGGTTATTTTACATGGTAAATGGATTTTTCGCAGTTCTGTGATGGTGTTGGAGTAGCTCGTTTGTTGAACGCGACTCTCGTTTTACCCAAGTTTGAAGTGGCTGCATATTGGAATGAATCAAGGTGGATTTACTACGAAAGCCTGGGTTTAGATTCTTTCTTCTGTTCGCGTGTTATGGTTTTGGTTTGACACACAAGGGATGCTTTTTTTTGTATTTGTCTTCTGAGATATTATTACGACCTCATTTATGCTCAATGATGATCAAATAATTGGCACCTTTTAACGATATCTTTTTCCCATCTATTAAATTCACATCCGTAATCCTTGAGTTGGTTTTGCGAATTTTGTAAGTTATTGTCCACGTGCTTAACAACCCATATTTGTCAGTGGTTTTGCAGATGTCTTTGACGTGGACTATTTTCTGGAACAAACAGAAGGTTTTGTTAGGGTGGTCAAAGAATTGCCTGCAGAGGTTTCAACGAGAGAACCTGTCCATGTTGACTGTAGCAAACGAAAGGGGCAATATGATTATGTGGAAACTGTTCTTCCTGCTCTGTTGGAGCATCGTTATATTTCAATTACCCCAGCCATGAGTCAACGAAGAGACAGGTATAACTTATTCCTTTATTATGTCGTCAGGCTAATCATTGTGATTTCTTATTTCCAGCAATTCGATGTTATTTTTTGTGAGGTTTGTTTGTGTTTTCAACATCGATTATATTCTGTTAATAGGTATCCTGTTTATGCAAAAGTGGCTCTCTGTCAGGCTTGCTATAGTGCCCTGCGCCTTACTGAAACACTTGAGAGGAAAAGCCAGGAGTTGCTACAAGCTATACCAAAACCCTTCCTCACACTTCACCTTCGTTTTGAACCTGATATGGTAGCGTACAGTCAATGCCAGTATAGCTATCTTACTTCTACCTCCATAGAAGCCATAGAGGCTGCACGAGGGGATAGAAAACCTTGGACTGGTGAAACAGCACATATCTGGAGGAGCCGTGGGAAGTGCCCCCTCACACCGCATGAGACTGCTCTTATTCTTCAATCTCTTTCCATCCCTACACACACAAACATATATTTGGCTGCTGGTGATGGCATCATGGAGCTTGAAGGTTTAACATCTGTGTATAAAAATGTTTTTACTAAATCGAGCCTTCTTACAGACGAGGACTTCAAGAAAATGCATGGGAACACAAAAGCTGCTCTTGACTATTATGTCTCCATCAATAGTGATTCTTATATCGCTACATATTTTGGAAATATGGACAAAATGGTATCTGCTATGCGAGCTTTCAAGGGGTTTGTTAAAACTCTCTTCTTAAGCAGGAAGGCCTTCGCGGAGCTGAGCTCCCAAGGTATCAAGGGTAATGAGTTGTTGGAAGCGTTGTGGCAGAGACACTCAAATGATTTTGTAATGGGTATAGGCTCAGCCTTACCTGAATGCTTCTGTGATTTGAAACTGTGAGCCCACATTTCATCTGCTAGACAATTATCACCTTCTATGTATTCGATACGTTCTTATTCTTCCACAATGTATATGTTAAAAATTGATAGATGACATATTATATTTCAAAGGCACGTTACTTTGATTTCTTTTCAATTCGACCTACTGTACCCAAGATTGTGGTAGCTTGAGTAGTTGAGTTGCCATCTTGGTTCCTATGTTTAACGTAATTCCATTTATCATACTGGGAGAAATTTGGCAAACTACCACTGTTGAGAAGTGTTATTTGCAAAAAGACATGGAATCTTTTTTATTGGGAGAATACCAAAAAATTGATGCGAATTGACTAAAGTGCCCCCCGCAGACAAAACCGTAAACACGGTTACCAAAATAGAAGCACGGGTCTCAATTCAAATCACTTTTCACTTTTTCAGATTTTGTCACTCTCTCTCTAAAACTTTTCCTCTCCCATCTCTCTAAAATTCTTCATCTTCTCCAAACTTTCCCACTGCAAAACCGTAAAACCTTCTCATCTTCTCCAAAATCGTACTCCATTCCTCCCAAGTTCAGGGTTGCTGTTAAAGAAGTCGAGAAATGTAAGTTATTTTCGTTTTTTTCACAAATAACCGTTTTTTTTTTCAATTATGATATTTTTTTGGGTCTTTGGGGTTTTTATTGAAGGTTTTTATGTTCTTGTTATGAGGTTTTAAGTTATTTTGTTTTTTTTTTCACAAAAAACCGTATTTTTTTGTTGTTTACAGTTAAGGTATTTTTTGGGTCTTCTGGCTTTTTAAAGAAGGTTTTGTAGATGAATGTTATGAAGTTTTAAGTTATTATTGCTGGTACTGGACTCCTCCATTCTTGCACTGTTCGACTTCTTGGCTACAAAGTTTTAAATTTTTAGGGTTTTATCAAATATTCTTTTTTTAAAACATAAAATCAGTAAGATTTGTAATTACATGTTCTTTATTGTTGGTTTTTTGCTATAAAGTTTGAAATTTCATATACGACAATGGGTTTTAAGTAAGATTTGTGACTGCATGTTCTTTATTTCTCATTTTTGGCTGTGAAGTTTATAACTTCTATAAAGTTCTATAAACGACAAGGGTTTTGGATACAAGGTTATCTTTTAAACGGTATATATGTTGAATAATATGTAATAACGGTTTATAATAGATTATAATCTTCTGTAATAACCATGTGTTATTATATCTTGCAGACAATATGAAGGGTAAGGCAGATAAGGCTAAGGTTAAGGCAGAAAAGGGTAAGGGTAAAGCAGATAAGGGTAAGAAGTTAATAGATGAAACTGATTCTGAAGAGGAGCAGATTAATGTTCGAACAATAACCATAAACAACTGGGCTAACACAACTTGCCTGGAACATGTTCGTACATTATTATCTGAAGAAAATATTAATCAAATGTGTAAGGAATACAATTTGATTGATTTACTGTTCAAACTTGAGAATGTGGACGTACAAGGTCCAACGTTGGGTTGGTTGATGAAGGTTGGATCTGTACTGCATGATTATGGTCCAGTGAACAAGATATTAGGGTTCAAAATATCAGGTAGGATTTTTGAATTTGGTCCAGTAGAGGTGTCGTTGTTGTCTGGTCTTGACTTTGGCATTTATCCACCCATGGATCCAGAAGAAAGTGATTTGCGTAAGTTATTTCTTACCCCCAGTGGTAAGTTTAGAGTTACATTTGGGGGCCTTTCTAGGAAATTGGATGAAATTGCTATCCCTGATCCAGATAGTGTGTTAGCCCGCAAAGTAGCTGTTATATTCTTGCTGTATAGCATGGTGTTTGTGAAACAACCATGCAACTCATTATCTGACATACCAGTGGTCCTTGCTGATGATCCTGCTAGATTTAATTCTTTTCCGTGGGGTAGGTTGTTGTATGAGGAGATTGTTAGGGAATGGACTCATGGGTTCTCGAGGAGGGATGAGAACCCAGTTGGATCAGTCCAGATAAAGACTGGTACCTTCCCATATATCATGCAGGCTTATGTATTTGAATGCCTTAGGGCTGATTATACTGAGGTATTGGCACAGCCTAATGCAGAAGCCCCTTCTCCACGTGTTCTGAGATGGAGAACAAACAAGAAACCTGATTACACCATGGCCAAACTTAATATTTTTGATCGTAAAGAGGTTAGTTTTTAGTTTTGTATAATATTGACAAGATACAATGTCATATAATGTCATGTAATGTCATGTAATGTCATGTAATGTCATATAATGTCTACGACTTGTCATATAATGTCATGTAATGTCATATAATCTCATATAATCTCATATAATGTCATATAATCTCATATAATCTCATATAATGTCATATAATCTCATATAATTTCATATAATCTCATATAATATTAAATAATCATATGTCAGATTCCTTTTAAGAAGATGGTGCCAACACCTGGTGAGCTTGAACTTTGTTACTATAAGAATGCAGTGGATTGGACTGCTACTATTTCAGTGGTACGTACACCTTCTCCTCCACAAGAAGATATTAATGAACATGGAGAAGGGAGTGGATCAGGGTTGGTTATTTTGCCATTCAAGGTTGTAGTACATGATGTACCTCAGCAACTCAACAATCATGACTGTGGAGTCTTTGTAGGCAAGTTTCTGCAGTGTTTGACAATGCATGAGGATGTTAATGCTATTCAGGTGCACAGGTTCCCTGCATACAGGAAGGTCATTGCACAATCACTCGTTCAGTGGTTTGGAAATCCAGATGCGAAGCAGTCGTGCAAGGAGGTTGCTATATGATGAAAAATCTATGTTGAACAATTTGTTTCTGTTTTATGGTCTGTTTTATGTCGTGAACAATCTATTTTTTGTTTTATGCATTTGAACAATCTATTTAGGACTGTTTTATGTCGTGAACAATCTATCTAGGACTGTTATCTTGTTGTGTAGTCGGTCTACATGTAGGAACATTTTGAAGTCATATAGTCGTACTACACTTATGAATATTATTTTGATGTAGGACCCATTTTGAAGTCATGATGTCGTACTACATTTATTAGCTATCAAGTAATCAATGTTTCACATCATATTGATAATTATTAAATTTATTATGCACTAAAATACTACATTACCAAAATTTATTATCCATTATACTACATATTGCTAATTATTCAATTTATTATCCATTACATTACATAGTTTTCAATTTGGGGTTGGCACATATTCAAACCCTGTACATGTTTGTCTATTATGCCCAATTTCCCTGCATCTTCCACATCTGAGTCGTTTACCTCCATCTCTTTCTCCTTGTGACAACATACGTTTGTTCCTTGGCCTTCCTGGTTTGTTAGCCACCATTGGGGGCTTAACCACAACTGATAGGACTTCAGCAGGAACAAGTCGAGCCCATTCTGTTGGATGTGGAACTGGCATAATTGGAATCTTGTATGCCTCACGTAAGCTGTCTATAGTGTAGTAGTACCTGTAACAATGTCAATTTGGCCATTATAATAGATTATAAAGTAATATAATTTATTAAAATGCATTATAATTTATAAAGTAATATAATGTTTTAAAACGCATTATAACTAATTATAATCTATTATAATGCATTATAAATAATTATTACCTGGAGCAAACGCTATAAACTGAAAAGTTACGTTCTCTACAGCCCCTGATTGCATGCTCACAAGGTACCTGACTAACTTGAAAAACATTGCATGTGCATGTACGATTTTCAAGGTCGACAACAGCATCACCACGTCCATCAATCATATGAAAACGATATTGATCTATATAATGTACCTTGAAGACACGAGATGCGTCATCACGTTCTGCTAACTTCTTTTCTATTCTCGGAGTCATCATATTTTGCCATTCTGAAGCCATTTTAAAACGCTCGTAGAACCATCTCTGCAAGACAAGCCTTATGGTCTCAAACATACCAATTATTGGGTATTGACGAGCATCTTTCATAACTGCATTAATCGACTCCGCGATATTCGTTGTCATGATGCTATATCGTCTGGCTGGGAAAAAACAACGGGCCCATTTTTTCGGATCGGCACCCATCAAGTAATCATATATTTCCCTTCTCGTGCTCCTTAACTTGTGCATGGATTCCTCGAAAGCTTTCTCCGTATATGCTTTTGCTGAAGTGTATAAGAACTCATCAAGCTTTACCTTAAAACGGGCAGCAACATTTAATCCCAAGTGAAACATACATATCCCATATACAGCTTCCGGAAACATTTCAAGACAACACTTCTCTATCGATGGATGCCGATCCGATATAAATACCAAATCTTCCTGCCCCCCCCCCCCCAATAACTTTATGCAATTCTTTGAAAAACCATGACCAAGACTCATCACTCTCGTTAGCTGCCACTCCGAATGCAATAGGGTATATTTGACGATTGCCATCCATGGCTGTTGCAACAAACAATTTACCCCTATAGCGACCTTTCAAATGACAAGCATCGACAGCTATAACAGGCCGAATGCTTGATTTGAAGCCAACCACAGATGAACCCAATGCCAAAAAGCAGAATTTGAAACGTCTATCCTCACTCGTCTCATAACTAGAATATGTACCTGGATTCCATTTCTCCAACAACCACAAATACGATGGCAGGCTTGCGTAGGATTCTGCAGCTCCACCACGAAGGAATTCCAACCCAATTTCTTTTGCTTTTCATGCTTTCCAATAAGTAATATTGATGCCATAGTTTTTCCGTAACATATCCTTTATTTTGACAGGGGCCAAATCATCATCCTTGACCATATAAGCAATAGCCTTAGCTGTAGCAACTCCCCGACCTGTCTTCACCCTCGTGTCTAACGAGCAGGTATGTTGTTTGACATATTTGCGAACCACCCAATTTCCCAATGCAGCTGTTTTGATGCTATTAAACTTGAAAGAACATCCTTTCTCCGTACAAACAGCTCTTAATCTACTTTTATCAGAGTGAGTTATTCGGAACTCACGGTTAGCCTTCATACTCAACACACGCAATCGAATTATAATTGATTCCTTGTCTTCACATATCTCCCCAACCTTAAAATCTTTATATTGGTGTACATTTGTCGACAACACAGTAGCAGCAGGTCCAGAGGGTCCAGTATTAGGAGTATTCGGGTCATCATTGCCTGGAAAACAAATTTAACAAATTATAAGACATTATAACCAATTATAACACATTACAAGCCATTACAAACAGTTATATGCAATTATAATTGGTTATAATTGGTGATATATGATTATAACACATTACAAGCCATTACAAACAGTTATATACAAACAGTTATATGCAATTTTAAGATATTACAAATAATCATACCAGTGCTTGATGAAAACACAGTAGCAGCAGGTCCTGATGGTCCACAATCCCTATCAACAAAAGCATCATCTTCGTATGCCCGTTGGAAAGCATCACGATCCCTATCAACAAAATCTCCCCTATATGCAAATACATCATCATAGCCAAATTCATCATTTGAACTTTCATCATATGCATATACATCATTTGAACTATCACTATCACCCTCATGTACATTCAAATCAGCCTCAATATCATCCAGACCAAATGGTGACAGGTTCTGTTTAAACATATCTTCAACAGGAACATTACAATCTTGATTAACACTTTGACTTTTCAATTGGACAGGGGGCCTAAACTCACCAACAGGGGGCCACTTATCAACAACAGGGGGCCTCAACTCACCAACAGGGGGCCTCAACTCACCAACAGGGGCCTTATGAACACGATCAAACTCCTTACACACTTTCAAATTTGTTGGAACACTCTCCATTTCCTTATCTTTGACACAAACATTCTTCTTCAAATTCCTCTTACCCGTACTGATGCACAAGGGTATAGGCTTATCCCGTCTTCTATACAAGTCAATGAATGTTGATACATCTTCATCATTTAAAATATCATAAGGTGGCATTATCTGTTTATCAGGATAACAATTCCAACCAGCTATAGACAAAGTAGTATCAACCTTGCTGAATCCAGTTGACACATATATGAGCTCAATAAGCGACGAATATGATGTGTCCAGTGGAACTTTAATATACTTTGTCTTAGATAAAAAAGATTCCATGTCTTTTTGCAAATATCACTTCTCAACAATGGTAGTTTGCCAAATTGCTCATCATACTGGTATATGCAAGGAGAAGTAGGATAATAATTCTTGAAGCATAAGCATAGGTGGAAAAAGTCACTTTTAGCTGCTCCAAGAAACAAGGATCAACTGTACGTATAGCTTATATCGAATTGCTGAAGTAATGAAGTTGGAAAAGTTAACTCAAATTGAAGTTCAAGATTAAGCCAATTTTAGAAAAGAAATGGATCATTGCACTAACTTCGCTCTTTTAACTCTTTATATATCTTATTACTAATATACTTTTTGGATCACTTCGAAAACAGTCTCCTTATTATTATTACATTAAGTAACCTTTTGTTAGAGATTATTATTACATTAAGTAACCTTTTGTTAGAGGTATCGTATCAGGTTGTATATAACAAATGGAGATGGAGAATATTTAATAACCCATAGAGGAAAGAGCTACATGGGAAGATGAGCACCTGGAGGATGGTGAAATGTTGATGGTTCAGTTTAACCAAGCGATCAAAGCACTCAATTACATAGCAAGTCACCTATTACAAAGCTTTATATATAATATGGGAGAGATACTCAATGAGGTGATGATAGATTTTATAGTATTAAAGAAGAGTTCGCAAAAAACTTAGCTTGTTGATTGATGATTTGCATAATTGCATTGATCATCGAATCAAACAATGGTGAGTCGATCTCTACATAAGTTCGAAGTCAAGGTCGTTACACCTAAAGATTGGAAACTTATTTTTGGTTTATCCTTTTTCAGGGTAAAATTAGCATATGTTTCTTGATCTTATGCATGGTTTGGCCTGTGTTGAGTAAAACTACTTTATATGATGTGATGAAATATGGCGCGAAGGGAGATGGAAGAACGGATGATTCACAGGTATCAAAAATCACTCACTTCATAGCATATAGTCATAAAGATAAAACTTATTTGAATGAATCAATATTCATTTCATAAAGTATAAACAAATTAATCTGCGTGCGAAGGCTTTCTTGAGAGCATGGAAAGCTGCTTGTGGGGCTGCAACAGTTCCAACTATTCTGTTCCGCCCAAAGAAGTCGTTCCTCCTTAATCCATTAACATTTAAAGGTCCATGCAAAACCTCGCGGGTTTATATTCTGGTAATATACCGTTCTTTCTTGTTGGAATGACATATTAGACGAAATTGTCATATGAAAAAATTAACTTCTAAACTTATCGAACATAACAAACTTAACATAGACATTGGTATTCTGTGATCATATTGTCCGTAGTTTGATTATTGAGAGTATAATATTTGGTGAAAATATATAGGTATCGGGGACATTAGTCGCACCAGGGAGTAAAGCAGAGTGGAAAGGGTATCCCATAAATTCATGGATCACATTCTTGAATGTTGATGGACTTCATCTCCTAGGCAGAGGAACTATTGATGGCCGAGGCTATGCATGGTGGCCAAACGCTTGCCTAGATAATGCTCCTCCAGTAACTCATCTATTCATTTACTATATTTTTATTACGAAATAGTATTTTACTCTATCGAACTTATAAGACATGATTAAAAAAAGTCATGAAAATATCAAACATTAACACACAATACATTTTTTCTGTTGTGTAGGGCACAAGATGCAAAGGACCAACGGTACAAACACATGTTTTTCTGTGAAATTATTCACATTTAGTTAGCTACATTTCAATTACTTTAAACAATGATGAAATCGTCATCCTAACGACCCCACGTATTCCTGCCTTGGATAGTACAAGAAGCCTCGCATTGAGCACAATGCGAATTATTCGTTTGCCTTTCAATTTCACTAATGTCTATATCAATCCAATGAAAGTCACTTGAAGTTTTGAAAAACCAGCTCAGTATCTTATGACCTAAGGTTTTGCTATACTTACTTTTCTAATGCTTACAAGTGTGGTAAGAAAATAATTTAACGTGCAAGGTTGAGTTTCAATTGTATGATTAATTGATGTCCTAAATTATGTTTAGGCACTAATTATCCGTAGGTGCAACGGATTTCGGCTCCAGGGATTGCATCATATGAATAGTGGTGGAAGCCATATGATAGTAACAGCTAGTAATGATGTTAGAATATCTGATACACGAATTACTGCTCCTGGAAACAGTCCTAACACTGATGGTATAGACATTTCTAGTTGCAAAGGTGTCCAAATTCGTAACTCTGTCATCGCCACTGGTACTATTATTTCATTGGAATTCACTTTAATTTGCGTTTTCAATTTCCGAAATTGTACAAAAATCAAATTCAGCTATTTCTCACATGTGGATTGATAGGTGATGATTGTATTGCAATTGGTGGAGGATCTACTAATATCGCCATCACCGGGGTGATGTGTGGCCCGGGTCATGGCATTAGGTTGGCTATTTTAAACTTGAGCTTCTAGCATATTCAATATAAGATTCAAGTCGTCCACGAGGCATGATTAAAAAGATTGTACCTGAATGTATTTGGTGAAATTGTGTTATTTTGTAATGTAGCATTGGAGCCCTAGGGCATGGTGGTTACGACATTGTAGAAGAAGTTCATGTGAAGAATTGTACTTTAAAAGACACAACAAATGGAGTTCGACTGAAGAGTTGGCAGGTACGTTGATACATGGCACTCCATAGTCAATAAGTACCATCCGAAACATATTGTCAAGTTCGTTTTAATTTAGACTTCTGACTTTACACTCCATCAAGTGAAAAATCAAATTCCGCTTTAGTAATTAATTACGTTTAAATCCTTCGCAATTCACAGGGCGGAACTGGTTATGCGAGGAAGATTTCATTTGAGAGAATAAGGCTTGAAGCTGTTGCTAATCCAATAATTATTGACCAATTTTATTGTCCACATAGAACTGATTGCCAAAACAGAGTAAGTATACATTAATAGTAAACATCCATATTTGCCCATAAAGCTATCTTGCATGAAAGACCTAATAATTGGACAACTTTCAACATTTGTACATAGTCCTCCCATTTCTAAATCAATGTATAGATTAGATATAAACAGAGGCATAACTATGTTCTGGAACAATTTCCATTCTAATATGTTTGTGGAATTATAGACATCGGCCGTGGCCTTCAGTGAGATATCATATGTGGGCATCATTGGGACATCGACAACAAAAGAAGTAATAGACCTAAGATGCAGCCAAGCAAATAGTTGCAAGAACATTATGCTAGATCATGTTTATTTGGCATATTTAACTAACGATAAAATACCCTCCGTCAAGTGTTTCAATGCACATGGAACAGCAACTCATGTCAAACCTGCTCTAAATTGTTTGTCGAAATAGCCACAGAAAGGCATCGATGCAGAAGAGGATGAGAAAAAAGGATGAGAACAGGCCCTTTATAGAGTTGATTTGATAAACATTTCTGTATATAGACAGTTGTAAATAGTTTCCTAGTATTCTGATTCCCATGGATATAAAACCAACAAATTATATATCTCTGATCATGTTAATCAACTACAACACAAATGGTCATGAAACATAAATGCAGAAGGAAAGACTGGTAATATCATACGAACAGTTCTAACGTCTCTCTATTCACTCTGAGTACAGTTAGTGGCCATCACTTGCAACAATATAACCAGTAGCATAAAGATGTAAAGCGAGAAACTCCCTCTCTCACCCCCTAACACCCCCTCCCCCCTGGCCTCAACCCACAAATTATTCACAACTAGAGTGATGATTAAATCAGTAATTTTGCAGCATAGTGATGAGATGAACCTCAGAAGTCAGAACTCAGAAGGTGGCTCAAGCCTTGCAAGTCTCTTCATCCTGTCTGTATCTGTGTTCTGATGAATGCATTTCTGTTACTAGTTTAAAAGAGTTTTTGAGCATAATATTTTATTGAATTTTAATGTTAATGTAACTAGAATACATCATTTTCCCTAATTGTCATATTTTTAGTGAGAAAAATTGGAATTAATTGGATTTAATTGTCCAATTCTCTACAATACGAGCGATAATAGTCATATGGGAAAGTTATACAAACGGAATGAGTAAGAGGATAGGTGGTAAGATGGAGTATCATGTAGAACAATATATTCTTTCCATGGTCTAACAAGAGAAATTGCCCCTATTAATCCAAGCTTAAATGATGATGAGCTCACAGAATAATAATCTCAAGAAAATTCGATCTTACACTTCTTGGATTTCCTTTCGGAATTTAATATTTTCTGGCACAATCTAAGTGCTGTATTGACGTTCATCTGCGAAGAAGCCTTAATACTCATTGTGCCTAATAGTCCAGCATTCTGCAGAATATAATTCACCATTGCTAGCTGATCTTCACGACCACAAAATCCGCCAATTGACAACGCTTTGAGCCTTGACCGAACCCACACGAAGACTCTCTTCGGTTTTGTCCAGCTCTGGTGGACACTGTGCTGATAATCCTGAAAAACCACATAGAAGTTGTACTTTCAGGCCAACAAATTGATCTCAGTATCTCACAATACACTGACAAACCATGGAGAAACTTACTCGCTTTAAAATGAGAGTTTCCAAAGTGTTGCAACCATCAAGCATTTCAAACAGAGAATGATATCCACAACAATGATCTAAAGTCAACTTAGTAAGTCTGAGAAACCTAGCAGACAAACACGATTGTTCTACATTCTTCAACTGCAAAAAGCAGATGTAAGTAGACACAAAAAGAGATTTACTTAACAAGTAGGAAGCTTATACTCCATCAAACATGTGGTACTAGAAGCTTACCCAAAATGCAGGATCCAAAGATAAAACCTTCACATTGTAAAGTGCTGCAATAAAATTATCAAAGGAACTCCAGTGACCATCAAACCGTTTCTTCTTTTCAGGATAGATCGTGATTGATGCTTCCAGCAACGATGGTAAGCTTTCCACAGAGAACTCCACAAACAGGCGATCATATATATGCATACTCTCGAGAGCAGGGGCATTTATCTCCAGCTTAGAGTAACGATCGTACGCATGTGCACTAGTTGAGTAAATTCTGAGATGTTTCAAAGTCAGAGATCTTACAGTAAACGTGGCCACATTATCATCTTTAATTCTGCTTATAATTAGGGTGTGAAGCGACGAACAACCAGATAAAAGCTTGCGAACAGATTCATCACACTCAAAGCCGACATTGTCCAGTTTGAGGATTTTAAGCTTGGGAAGTAGAACCACACTTGAGGGACTGAGAGTCGCAATGTTGCTTAACTCAAGATTCTCCAATGAATTGCAAGTGAATACGCAACTTGGAAATTGAAATCGAGAACCAATGCCCGAAAGTATAAAGGACTTCACATCCCGAGCAACCGCAGTTGCAACCCAATTATTTATGTTGTCCATAGCAACTGAGTCGTATACCATCTTTTCATCAAAAAAAAGGAACGTCAAGTTATCTATGTAACTCGCCTTATGAAGCAGTAAAATCCTTGTAACAAAATTAGCAAATTTCATGTAAGTGGCATCATTTTTTTTAGTTTTTCTGCGGAATATATCTCCATAATGTACAAAATGAAGGTTACGGGTATATCTCCACACGAATTTCCACTGCGAAGAAAGAACACTAGTTGCAACAGAGTCTTTCGTGGGCAGAAACGAGAGAATGTGAGCAAGAATACTATCAGGCAAGCTGCTAATTCTGTCAACGGATGATTCTTGGCTCTCAACGCCCGAATTTCTTCTTTTTTCTCTCATATCAAGCATCAGAATAAGAATATGAATGTGAATTCTACTAGATACTTGAGTTTTTGAATGTAATATCAGATATAGCGGTAATTATAAATGAAGTTCCTGCTATTTATTTTCGAAAGTATCAGGTTTTGAGTTGGTAGATTTGCAATCAATTGCAAACACTTAATCTGTTAGCAGCATATCTAAGTTCATCCGAACGTTCCATCTCTTTGGACACTTCACTCTCATAACTCCAGTCGACTTACAGACTTCCATCTGCCGTTCTGAATTCTGGCCTGCAAATCAAATACTCCTTCCATTACAATTTACTAATAAATTTCACGTTTTTCATCAATTATTTTGTACAGACTACTATAAAAAATTATATTACTAAAACGTTTTCAAAAACAAATTTAATTATATCAATTTTTCATTTTTCGAATTAAACGAATAAAAAATAATTTGTGGTCATATGAACCCCAAAATGTCAATTAATTTGAAATGGGGAGTTATAAGAGAGTAGCCAAGATCTTATATATTGACCCGGGTATAACCCAATCGTCGGCGTAATTTTTCTCGTCGTTATTATTTGCCGAAACAACAACGGCTGGGTTACACGTGCCTCATTAACACGGGTTTGGCTCATGATACCATGTTAAAAGTGTTGGGGTTCCACTCTAAAACCAATTAGCAATAGAGGGAGTAGCCCAAGATCTTATATATTGAGGACACCGACTTAAGATGTGTGATGTGCATATTAATAATTACAATATTGAAAAACAAATTCAATCATATTTTCTTTTCATTGATGAAAAGGAAAAAACTGAGATTAATTAATATATCTTCACCTCTAGATGAATTCTTATGTTACACAATTATAATCCCTCCGTCCCTAAAAGATTGTCACATTTTGACTTTTGGTGGTCAACAAAATACGATTTAAAACATAAATATCTATTATTTTACATGCGAAAAAATTATAAAAAGTTAATATTTCAAAAATATATATTGAGACGAATTCAACAAGGTCCCACAAGACTATATTATTTCTTATCGTTTAATGAGAATTTATGATCAAATTTTGTAATATTTGACTAACAAAAGTCAAAATGTGACAATCTTTTAGGAACGGAGGGAGTATCTGTTTAGATTGTTTTATTGCGTCAGTACGAACTTGAGAGACTAAATATTGATTTTTCATGTTGTTAAACTTCCGATATTAACAATTAATTTATGTGAAACTCGAAGAATTGTTTATAAAATTATTAATTGTGGCTCCATAGGATGCTTCATTTATTACAACCATATACTTTCTCTATTCTACTTTAATTGATGTTGTAGGTAAAACACTTATGTCCTTCCTTTATCTATATATGCTATGTGAATTATCAAAAAAAAAATTGATGTTGTAGGAATTCGTGTCAAACTTTGACTATTTATTATTTATATTCATTCATCCGAAATATATAAAATTGATATAATTGAATTCGTTTTTCAAAGTACTTTCATAATATTACTTTTTTGTAATTTTTCTATAATATAAATATAAATTAATTGATGGTTGAAGTTGTGTTTCGAAAAACGTAAATTCAATTAAAGTGAAATGGAGGGGGAGTATATTATATGTGACCATACTCATTCACATTTCATCTTCTTCGTTTCGGAAACTCCATGTGCATGCATGGCAATTTTTATATGCACCTCCTAATTACTCCTTGGATAAATGTCTGATCGATTCATTTAAATTCAAAACAAAATTATTATCAAACAAACGTCGCCTGCGCAACTTAACTTCTTTAGTATATCACCTATCATCGTACAAATTGGTATAGAGTATGAATCCAATTGTTCTAACCGTATTTTCAATAGTTAATCGCTGATTTGATCTTATATAATGAGTCGTTTATGCATTTGTACTTTAATTCCTTCAAATTGGTATAGAGTATGAATCCAATTGTTCTAAACGTCGCCTGCGTTCTCCTTGATCATATTCCAAATTGTGGTTAATGTAGATTTGACTTCTTTGATGATTCATGATTTGAGTGAATTCCCTTATAATCGAGGCTGATCTTCCAGAGCAGGGGGCAGGGGGTCATCATTAGAAATTCCAATGCAAATTTTGATATCTCTCTTGCAATTCTTCGGGTGGCGTGGATAAGATGTATAGTGTTAAAAGATTAAAGGGAGTCTCTATTAACCATAGGATTTCCCGGGGTCGTCCTGTTTTGTGGTCGTTTCTTTTTGCAAAAATCCCATGTCCATGATTGATAGAAATCTTGTGATATGATAATAAAGATTTTGGGGTCCGGAGCTTTGGAGTTGAAATTAAGATCATTTCGGGTAAGCCAGATAGTCCAGAGGATGCTACAAATTTTTATGAGAAGTGGCGTTTCTTTACGTTTGTAAAAGAGGTGTTCAAAAGTCACATAACATGAGTTCTTATATTGATTTAAATTAATTTTAGAAGGTAGATTGGGATCCATGTCCTACAGTGCATTGTCCTACAAGCCAATAGTTAATCCTTAGTATTTTCATTCTCATGGATATATCACCAACAACTTATATATCTGATTATGCTAATCAACATTCAACTGCAACACAAAAGTTCATACATCATGAATGTGGACGCAAAGTCGGGGAATATCATAAGAGAACAGTTCTGACATCTCTCTATCCACTCTGTGTCCAATTAGTGGCCATCACTTGCACCGATATAACCCGTAGCATACAAGATGTAATGCAAGAATATCCCACCCGCCAACCCACAAATTATTCACAACTAGAGTGATGATTAAATCAGTAATTTTGCAGCACAGTGATGAGATGAACCTCAAAATTCAGTAGGTGGCTTAAGCCTTACAAGTCTCTTGATCCTGTCTTTATCTGTGTTCTCCAACAAACCCTTCAAAGAAAATAACCGAAAGAAACTCAAATTAGTTGATAGGAGATTAAAAAATATTATCTTAGAGGAAACATGCAACATAGATAATAACAATATCATAAGTGAATTCACTAAGAAAGGCGAAGTAGTACCATAGGAAGCTGCAGGTATATAATAAAGGTAGCTTTATTTAGATTTCTTTACTGTTTTACATGGTGATGTTTAGCATACTACGAGAGAATGGAGCAGCGATCTATTCCAAATCATAAACCATATACATTGATCTATTCCAAATTCCAAACCTTTGATCATGTTTTCCGTTTTTTTCAAGGATAACTAAATAGTTTTCTCCCACCATGAACAGCCAAATTACTTATGAACTTTTTATGGGTCAAACATTTAAGATTTGACTTTAAGTTACATATAATACTCCATATATAAACTAGAATGTACATGTTAAAATATACATATAATTAACGCCTTGCACCAAACAATTTGAGCCTATTGATTTAAGAAGAAAATAGAAAAAAAGTCAAACGTGTTCCCATGCCCCATTTCAAGTGCAAGAGTATATAGAACCATATTGACATATTTTCTTACATTCCAGACGATCTCATCTAAACACAAGCATATCTTTCCATATTTGTCGAGGAAGAGGCGCTCTGAAGGAGCTTTTCCACATACATCTTTTAAAGCAGAAGTGATAACAAAGATAACTTCTGACACTGCATATAAAACCAACCAAAACAGTTAGAAATCTGATAAATTCATAGCACAGATAATCATGTCTACAGAACCTCACAGAAGTGAACAGGATGGGAATGCCAAGTAAAAACATTTATATAAAATGTAACATGTTAATTGGTCTATTATAGAATTAGAGTATCCAGGGTAATGTACAGATACTCCATCTTGCCCAATGTCACAATAGTCAGTTCTAAGTTTGCCTCGGTTTGGACTTTGGGAGACAGTCCTATCATTATGACAGTTACAGCATGTACTTACATAGCAGTTCATCATACTCATCTTTTCCAACAACGAAAATGCTGACATCCCCAAGAATTGTATATACAATATAAACCGATCTGCAGATAGCAAGATATTAATCATAAAAGAAATAAATTGGCATATATAGAATTCAGCAACTAGTTGAGCAAGTTTGCTTGTTTAGTAGAAACAGGATCATGAGACTGTTCTCGAAATTGTCGAATAAAAAGTGGAAACACTTGCGATAGCAACACATCGTCAAGAAAATACATAAAAGAACATGAAACGTGCAGTAAAGGGGGGGGGGGGGGGGGGGAACTGAACCATAACAACGGGAATACACTTAGTACCGAACCATTATTATCCAAGGGTGTTTAGTGGAATATTCAAGAAAAAAATCATCAACGAAAAATGACATTCTAATTATATGTTAGCTACTCTTTTTACACTAAACAATAATTGTGATTTATGTGTATTTTTAAATTGTCTAAACGGAAAATCCTATATTCTCCCCTGAATATACTGGATAAAAACAACAATGTAAATTACAAACAGCTCATTCCAAGTCTGTGCAAATTTATAGACAATAAACGAATATTTGAGAATGAAGAACTAATGAGAAAATGTCATCGATCCCTACTAACATTCAATTCATTCTATATATTTGTAACTACTGTATAACTTTATATAAGTTTCATCGGTGTCTAGTATAATCACGAAATAGATAAATGAAATTAAAGTTCCAAAATGCAATAGGAAACTTGCAAAGATGAACAACGTACTTGTGGCAAGCAATTAACAGCTCTTCATTTTTTATGCCTTTAAGGTTATCAGATCCAAGCTTAACAAGAAACGATCGCCAATGCAAACGTTCCTCAGCTGGAACTCCATTAAATCTGCATCAATTACATCAAAATAAGCCTTATCATAAAGGCGAAATTCAACAAAATAATCAATCGATTTGGATAATATAATAAAGCAGACATGAAATTTAATAGGAAAAAGAGGATCGAGTATGAGATTGAGGAGACCTTTCGACGAGGATGTTGCCCTCGGAGTTCGCGATCAGTACGGCTAGAAGCATCTTCGGATCGGAGATCGATCGGAATGTTCTATTAAATCGTGTGCTACAAATTACAATTGTAAGAGTAAACCTTAACAAATTCAAACGATCACTTTCACAAATCAGAGTACTGTATCAGACTACATGTTTTCACAAATGACCTGTCCAGGCTCCAGCCCACCTAGTATCTAAAACCCAGCCCATTTACGGATTAGACATGTCAAAACATTTAATTTCACATCCTCCAAACACAATTTTGTAATAGAATTAAATTACACTCATATCGAGTTCATACCCGGAAAATTAGCTTATGTTACGCACAAGAAGATTAATTAAGTCAAATTCCTTGTGATTGTTAGGACTGGGATCCGGATTCTTTGATCTTTGTAATCCAATTTGGAGGTTGTAATATTTGTTGATTCTTAGGTACGAATATAGTGTATAGTTTTTACCTAATAGTGCATGAATAAAAAAAGTCACGAAAAATAAAGTTCAATATATATATATATATATATATTGTGGGGTATAAAACTATAATATATACTATAGGTATAAATATAATACATGTATTTTGCAAATTTTAAAGTAAAAAGCTTGAAAGGAAATGTATATAGAAGAGGTATTTTACTCTTTTCATAAATTTTCGGGTTGTTTTATAGCTTTTGCTTGTATGTTTTGCTCTATAGTTCGGTCAATTAATGCTAACTCATTTTTGGTGGTAATGTAGAGCTCAATTCTCTTAAAAAATTTAATGTTGAATACGGGTAATCAATTATTAGCGAATCAACTAATATGATAAGTACTTTTTATATACAAAAATTTACAAATTTTTAAAAGTTTATGTATCGTGATATTTCAAATTTTATTTTTCTAAATATATACATTAAAAGGAAATTGACCTATATAGTGGTATTATATTATATAAAGATTTAATTTGATAAATAAGAATAGTAGGAAATTATAAAAGGACAAAAGGAGTAGTATCTAATTAATTAGAGCCAGTACAGATGATGCACGTGGTGACCACTAAACTGCAACACGACTTGACTGTGTCCGTGATGGTCCTTTTCGATAACTAAAGTTAATACTACTATAAGAAAATAGCAAAGCAAGAGTAATTATTAAAGAAGACGAAATTTGAGCCAAGTGGCTTGAAAATGAATAAGTAATCAATACACGTCTTGACAACTAACAGTTTTCCGATAATTTGTCCTTTAGTTGGCCCTACACTAATACACTTTACTAAATTAGATTGGTGGGGTTAACATAGTCTTGTTGCCCATTATTTGACTACCAATTTCCTCAAATGTGAACTAAGGAATACGAGTATGATTTTTTACGATAGATGATAATCTTTCAACTTCTCGAATGCAAACGTTTCCTTTATCTAGAAGACTATAAGGGTCTGTTTCTTAAATCTGAATGTCTGAAATCTGAAGTTTGAAGTATGAATCTGAATGACTGAATACTGAATGTTTGAATCTGAATGAAAACTGAACTTGAATATTGAAAATTTTAAGTGTTTGATAACAGTTCATTAAAAATTACTAAAGTTATGTTGTATTGACAAATTTGCCCCCACCACACTTCTTTATATATAAAGATTATAAACTACATTGTTAGTAAGTATAAATATAATATTATTATTCATATAATATTATGATTAATTAATTAATAAAATTAAAACAAAATAATTAATGTCATTCAGTAAATTATAAAAAGTCAACGAGCATACATAATATTAAAACTCAAATATTAAATAAATAAATAATACTACAGAAATATTAATAATTAAATTATAAATTTTACCGAAAATAAATGAATCTAAAATATTAATAATTAAATTATAATATTATAAATATGACTAATAAATGAGAATAATAATAATATTAACATTAATAACACGAATATTAATTATAATATGAAAAAGAATAATATTAAGAATCAAAATAACAATAATATAAGAATAATAATAAAATTAGTAACAATATTAATGATAATAATAATAATATTCTTGATAATAGTAATAAGAGTAGCAATATTATTATTATTATTATTATGAATAATAGTAATGAAGATAATAAAATATTAATAAGTATAATAATAATAATGAGAATAATAACAATAATAATAATGAAAATAATAATAACAATAATGAGAATAATAAAATATTAATAATGATATTAATAATAATAATAATAATAATAATAATAAAGTGATAATAATAATAATAATTAATAAAAATAATGGCAACAATAATCAAAATTATAATAATATATTAATAATGATAACATATAATAATAATAACAATAGTGAGAATAATAATGATTATAATAATAATGGTAACAATAATAATAATTAAAGTAATAGTAATAATAATAATAATAATTATTATTATTAAATAAATAATAATAATAATAGTGAGAATAATGATGATTATAATAATAATAATAATAATAGTAACAATAATAATAATGATAATAATTATTATTATTAATATTTAATCATAATAATAATAATGATAATGATAATAATAATAGTAATAATAATAATGATAATAATAATAATAATGATAATGATAATAATAATAATAATAATAATAGTAATCTTAATAATAATAATAATAATAATAATAATAATAATAATAATAATAATAAGAAAAATAAGAATATAAAGAAATGAAATTAATAATAATAATAACAATAATAATAATAATAATAATAATAATAATAACAATGATAATAATTGAATTTGATTTGAATAAGAATGTATGAGTTTGGAATAATTAAGGACGGACAAATTGGGGTTTTTAAAGAATTATGAGATTAAGTCATTAAGAGGAGAAAAATAAGTAGCAAATTTTGACTTAATTTTTCGTTAAGGATTTCATTCAGATCTGATTATGTTCAGTACTTAATTTTTTCTATTAACAAACAGACTTAATTAAATAAGTACTGAATACATTAAGTTTAAGTGCTGAAAAAGTTTAACAAACAGGCCCTAAGTGTTTGAAGTTCGAACTGTTGATATTTTTGCCTCAGCATCGTGGATATTAATTCGACAAGTCCATATATGTACCATGGTTATTACAAATAAAAATATTTGTCAAGATATCTTGTTCTAGTGGCAAAGCATGCTGACACCTTTAGGGGAGGTCGCGAATTCGAGCCCTCTATGGATTATTCATATTAATAAAATTAAAGGATATATTTGATAAAAAAAAATTCATTTGTGATTCAATATGGATTTTTGGCTTAAATTTTTCATGCCCCTCAACTTTGACGATTGGTCAGTTTGTCCCTAAAGTTTTTTTCTTTCTTTAATAATTCTTTTTGAAAGAGTCCTCAATATTTATTAAAATTGACCTACAAACTTATTATATGTTGAATTCCTATTACCCGTTCAGGACCCAGTAGACAAATTTTAAAAATTTCGTGAAGCCAACTAACTAGATTGTCAAAGTTCATGGTGTAGGAAGAATTTAAACCAAATATTTTTGAATATGTGCGTTTTTTTGCTTTTATATGTTAGAAGTATATTTTATTTCCATTTCTAATTCTTAACTCGTACTCTTAGGACACTATCTAGAAAAATTGATAAACAAATACTACTATCCCAATACAAAAGATTAGTCAATTTTGTGGTATTATTTCGCTTGTATTCAATTTTAAAAAATCGTCATGTTATGAGCATTTTACTACTGTAGAATATTTTTGATTTAACAATCCAACTATCATATATATGTAGTATTAAAATATGAAGGGCGTATGAATCACTCCTTTGTATGTTAGTTCTTGTTACTTAATAATTGTTGACTAACTAGAAAGGGGGGCTTGAATGGTGCATATTTATAGGAAGTTGCCAAAAACGAAGTGTAGAAAACTAGAAGAGATCACCGTCCATGGAAAGTTGATCCATAACAAATAAATTAACAATATTCTTTTGCTTTGGATCACTAATGTGAGATCCGATGTAAAAAATCCAGGGAGGTCTCAAGGGTGTAGCTTGTAAAGTACACCTTGTAATCAGCCTCTACAAACAGATCAAAACATTTGTTTGGCACATATATATATATGCTAAAATAAGAAAACAACTTAAGTACTATAAGAAAGATGACAGGAAATTTGATGTGTAATCACTTATGAATGTAGAGTTTGGCTTCTTATGGTCCATTTAGATTGAGTTCAACCTAGACGAATGTATGTACTCCCTCCATCCCTATTTGTTAGGGCATTATTCCTATAATGGAAATCCCAATATTGATTCCATTTTTACCAAATTTAGTAAGAAAAATTGGAGGGAAAATGAGTTTTGTGAGTGAAGTTTGAAATTTTCTAAAAGTGTGTGAAAAAGTAAAGTGGCCTAACAAATAGGGATGGAGGGAGTAAAATTTTGAGTTTATTTTGCTTTGTTTGAGAACTAATTTTATGTACCCACTAGCTTAATCTAGGTTAAATGATTCACTTTTATATCAAAATAGTATTTTAACACATTCACCTCATTTATTCTCATTTAATTTAATCTTTTAGTTTTACTCTCACACAAATTCATCCCAATCTAAACACGCCATTAACTTACTAGATAAAATTGTAAGATTTAGAAATTCATTGACTATATTAATAAAAGATAAAGTTACTCTCATACAATTATGGTGGATTAATAGATAACATCTAATGATTTAATGGTTAGGACTTAGGAGGTCTTCCAGTGACTTAGAGGTCCTCGATTTGATTCTCATTGTAAGGGGCGGTGGGTGGATTTTTTTTTCTTTAAAGGTGGATCAATATCCCAACTATAAAGTATAAAGTAATCAACTAATCATGTCCTCATGTGTGCTTGAGAGTTGAGAGACTCCGCACATTGAAGAAGCGAAGATGTAAAGCTTGAAAAAAGATCTACATGCAGTAAATCTCAAATTAAATAACGATTTTATTAGAATGTATCATTAAAACACATATTAATATTAACAAAGAAAACAATTTAACATAAAAATTAAAATTGTGATCACATACCAAAAGATTTATTAAATAAGTTCCTTTAAGAAATAAATTAGTAACTTGTTGACCATATATTTTAGAGAAATAAATGTCTACCCCATTCATACACACCAAAGAAAGTTTGCCATACTTAAGAAAATAAATGTTCACACCATTGCTGGCTAAGTACCAAAAGAAAATAGATAAATATATATGCTTTAACCAAATAGTTTCACATTGTAATATTCACTTAGATTGATATATATATTTACTAGCTACATAACACATTTTAATAACGGTATAAATTAATATTTTGTTTAGTTAATATTTATTGTTCAAACAATTATTGATATAACAAATTTCATAAATACTTTGAATTAAACCAACAACAAATGTAAATAACTAAACAATTTTTTAATTGATACATTCTTGAAATGAATTACAAATAATATATGCAAATAATTTTAAAATCATCTCCTATAATTAAGGAGGTTTTAGGTAATTACCAATTACTATAAATTAATTAATATGTAACTTTTTTGAACCTTAGGGAGTATATGTAATATGTTGTTGAGATTTATATCTTATTGTACCTCAACAACATAATATTTAAATAAAACTGTTAATACCTCAAAACTGAGTATTTTTACTTTCTCATTCAAACTTCTGATTTCAGTTAAAATAAAGTTTATACTCTCAACGAGTTTTCAACTCTGAAAATAAATAAATAAATAAATAAACAAAAAAAACTCTAAAAATAAAAGGTAGTAGTAAAACATGGAGTTGATTGGTTCCTAATTTAATTTGCAATTATAGAAGAAAAATAAAAGTCCACGATGGTAAATAATGCAATAAAGATATCCATTATGATCCCATGCCTCCCACTCAGTGTCCCCTACGCGTATATTCAATTCATATCTCTCTATATTACTACTTGTAGTTTTCACGGATCAGATCATACCATACCTATCGTCACTCTTTCACTCCCCATTTTCTTACAAACTACCGACATTTTCGTAAGTTAATTTTCACATCTCTTATTACAACTATACGAAAATATCTTTTTGTACAAAATTTTCATTCGAAGTTGGTTGAAGTTGATGATTGAATTTGATGTTTAAGGTTGTTTAATTTTCCATAGGTGAGGCAAAATGAGTCAGACTCTTCATGGTACGATTCATGTTACGATCTTTGAAGTTGATAGCTTAAATGGTGCTGATGGAGGTGGTGGTGGCCACGGAATATTCAAGAAGGTTTCAACTAATTTATACTTTCGTTTTACTTCATTGAGTTTGTACTTGGAGTTGTGGAATTATGAGATACTTACTGATTTATAATTTGGGCATAAAATTAATATTTATTTAAAATCAATTGATAGATGATATTTAAGTTAATCAAAGAGGTGCCTTATTCAAGTGATCGTAGGGATCAATTTTGATTTGCATAATCGAACTTCAGAAATAAAATTGAAGTAGTACATCGAGATTTTGAGGAATTTCAGTGAAGGATATATTGAAAATAATATTGTAATATAATCTCGATTAATTCTTAACTTGTGTAATATTGATTATATATCTGAGCAAATAACACTTGATCTGCTGGGATTCAAAGTCAGCAACCATTACGGAAAAATAAATTTTGGAACCTAAGAATTTGCAATGAAGAGATCATGATTTTTTCATATTATAATAAATTAATAATCTTCGATTCGTATGAAGAAGCTCTTTCGTAAGCAGGGTAAAGAGGGTAGGATTTTTAGATTTTTTATTTTGATATTGGATGGGAACATTTGTTAAGTTAGATGATTCCGTTCTGGAACTGTGATCTATTTGTTACTGTACTTGATAATTCATTTCAATCAACTTGGGAGTATTTCAGTTGAGATCTGGATCGTTTTTGGAATGTCTTCATGACACCAATTATGCTGCTTTTCATTGTTGCAAATAATGTGTGTTTGTTCGATCAGTTCACCGTTGACTTCTACTTTGACCTACTTTGACCTGTGGTATGAAATTATTTTGCTGATTAATAGTCTGTTTGGTCAGTATTGCTTGATGCTTAGCTGATCTGTCTGTATATGGTGATGCTCCTAGTAATTAGTATGCATATGTATGCCAGATGGTTCCGGAAATCTGTTATTGTCAAGGATATTGGCTTTGCCGCTTTGGAACACATAATCAATTGAATGCTATTGGTTAAATCTTGTAATGCAACTCAGGGTAGCCTTATTGATGCTATAGCAGCATGTTCTTTATAATCAATCATAAGAACTTAAGTTATGGAGTAATCGAAAACAAATATTTCTATTGGTATTAGTCACTGAAGGGTTGATCACTTAGTTCATTATTTGGCCTTTTTTGACACTTCATGGTTCGTTCCTGGTAAGTGCTAGATACTAGTCTTTATAAAAACTGGAGTCTGGAGTACACGAAAAGTGAAAAGTGAAATTCCTTGTTTCATTATTTGATGTATCCAATTCTAGCTTAAATGCCTTTAGTTGCTATAATTGCATTCCATTGGTGTTAATTTATAGGTTAAAACCTTGGCAACTTTTTCATGAGGGTTATAATACTTTGTTGCCCTTTATTGTTATGTTCTCATTATATTACTCTTCACATTTTACAAATTTTCTTTTGTAGCTTATGGCAAACATCCAAGAAACAGTTGGAATTGGTGAAGGAACTCCGAAGATTTATGCAACTATTGATCTTGACAAAGCAAGGGTTGGGAGAACTAGAATGCTTGAAAAGGATCCAAACAATCCAAAATGGTATGAATCATTTCATATCTATTGTGCTCATACGGCGTCAGATGTCATTTTCACAGTTAAAGACGATAACCCCATTGGTGCTACCTTGATTGGAAGAGCTTACATACCCGTTGATGAGCTCTATGAAGGAGATGAAATCGATAGGTGGGTCGAGATACTAGATGAAGACAAAAATCCTATCGAAGCAGGTTCCAAGATTCATGTGAAGTTACAGTACTTTGATGTAAGCCGTGACCGCAATTGGGGTGGTGGGATCAGAGGTGCAAGATATCCTGGTGTTCCTTATACGTTCTTTCCTCAGAGAAATGGATGTCGTGTTTCCCTCTACCAAGATGCTCATGTCCCAGATAATTTCATTCCAAAGATACCTCTTGCAGGAGGAAAGTACTATGAGCCCCACAGGTGCTGGGAAGATATTTATGATGCAATCACCAACGCAAAACATATGATCTACATTACTGGCTGGTCTGTTTATACAGAAATCTCTTTGATAAGGGACTCCAGGAGGCAAAAACCTGGTGGAGATATTACTCTTGGTGAACTGCTGAAGAATAAAGCAAGTGAAGGTGTTAAAGTTCTGATGCTTGTCTGGGACGACAGGACCTCTGTTGGGCTACTAAAGAAGGATGGATTGATGGCTACCCATGATGAAGAAACAGCAAAGTACTTTGAAGGCTCGGACGTGAATTGTGTTCTATGTCCTCGCAATCCCGATGATGGTGGTAGCTTTGTTCAAGACCTACAAATTTCCACAATGTTTACTCATCACCAGAAAATTGTTGTGGTGGATAGTGAATTGCCTAGTGGGGAATCCGATCAGAGGAGAATTGTGAGTTTTGTTGGAGGCATTGATCTTTGCGATGGACGGTACGACACCCCCTTTCATTCTCTTTTCAGAACATTAGATACTGCTCACCATGATGATTTCCATCAGCCCAATTTCGCTGGTGCTGCTATCACCAAAGGTGGACCTAGGGAGCCTTGGCATGATATTCATTCTAAGCTTGAAGGACCAATAGCCTGGGATGTCTTGTATAACTTTGAGCAGCGATGGAGAAAGCAAGGTGGGAAAGATGTACTAGTGGACCTGAGAGAGCTTGAAAATGTGATCATCCCACCATCCCCTGTAACATTTCCCGAAGATCACGAGTCATGGAATGTGCAATTGTTCAGATCTATTGATGAAGGAGCTGCTTTTGGATTCCCAGATACCCCAGAAAAAGCAGCAGAAGCAGGTCTTGTGAGCGGGAAAGATAATATAATTGACAGAAGTATCCAAGATGCTTATATCAACGCTATTCGACGAGCAAAGAACTTCATCTATATTGAAAATCAATATTTTCTAGGGAGCTGTTTTAGCTGGGACTGTGATGATGTCAAAGTTGAGGATGTAGGTTGTCTACATCTGGTTCCTAGGGAACTCTCTCTAAAGATACGTAGTAAGATTGAGGCTGGGGAAAGGTTTACAGTCTACGTTGTTGTCCCTATGTGGCCTGAGGGAATGCCAGAGAGTGCATCAGTGCAGGCTATATTGGACTGGCAAAAGAAAACTATGGAGATGATGTATAAAGATATAGTTGATGCTCTCAGAAAGAAGGGGAGTGATGAGAATCCTAAGAATTATTTGACATTTTTCTGCATAGGTAATCGGGAAGTGAAAAAGGATGGAGAGTATGAACCTTCAGAACAGCCAGAAGCAGATTCGGATTATCTAAAAGCTCAGGAGGCACGCCGATTCATGATTTATGTCCATTCCAAGATGATGATTGGTAAGACTCCTGCTTTTAATCCAGTTAAGCAACTGATCTTGCTACTGGAAGCATAATGAAATTTAAAGATTAAGATAACTGCAGAGATGGTTCTTTTTACTTATTTTATTTGATCCGTTTTCACTCTGTACATAACTTTCAGTTACTGCTTTAAGTAATCATCATACATTATGTACCTACATGATGGGATCCACCATGACTATATGCACATTTCTGGCAGTTGCATGTACATAGCTCATTTACATGTTGATATCCAGGAACATCTATATTCCAATATGCACATTTCAGGCTGTTGCATGCAATTGCGAGCATGGTTTAATATTATGCTCCCTTAAAGAATATTTTTGAACATTCAGAGAGTCATAGAGTTGTTTGTTGGGGTACACTATGTTTTTATATATTTTACTTTTTCCTTCATATTGCTGTTTTCGTTTTTTTAAACAGGTTATTCTGCAAACACACATTAGTGCGTACACATGGACTAAAGTTAACATTCTTGTCTATTGCAGTTGATGATGAGTATATCATAGTTGGATCCGCAAATATCAACCAGAGATCGATGGATGGTGCAAGAGATTCTGAAATAGCAATGGGGGCGTATCAGCCACACCATCTGGCCACCAGGCAGCCAGCAAGAGGTCAGGTTCATGGTTTCCGGATGGCTCTATGGTATGAGCATCTTGGTATGCTAGATGATACCTTCCTGCATCCAGAAAGTGAGGAATGCGTTCGCAAGGTCAACCAGATGGCGGATATGTACTGGGATCTATATGCTAGTGAAGAACTTGAGAGAGACTTGCCAGGACACTTGCTCACCTATCCAGTTGGGGTGTCTAGTAATGGTGAAGTCACGGAGTTGCCAGGAGTGGAGTTCTTCCCTGACACAAAGGCCCGTGTTGTTGGAACTAAATCTGACTACCTTCCACCCATCCTTACCACTTGAATCTGCCCGTACATAACTATGAAGTGGTGTTCTTCAATTCGTTTTCTGCTTCTGTGAACAATAAACTGGTATCTTTTTCTACACACCTTAATTGATATTGTGAACAATATAAGTAACCTTTACTTTCACTTGCTCAGATGTGTTTCTACAGAACGTTTGTATTTGAATTCGATGCTGTCTAGATTGATTGATGTTAATGACTTATATCTTCCTTTGTTCTATTTGCTACATGGTTGATCATTCAAGATTTTGTTTAATTCTTTTAGTCTCCACTCTTCACGAATAAAATCTCGATCATTGACCTCAATCGAGTATATGATGGAGCAGGGGAACCAGTAGGGGACTCCAGATTTTTTAGAGTTAATGCTATAGTACATGAGTTTTACATAAATTATTACAAGGAGTTGCAGCTTAATTTTTCAAAGCACAAGTTTTTTCTTGAATAGACCAACGAAGAAGTCCCTTGTACCTCAATTATTTAATATTTTAGGTTCCCCTCAAATTTCATGATTTTGTCTCGGTGATGGAGGGAAAAAGAGATGCTCAATTATATTTAATTTTATTTGATCTCACCTCCAACAAGTTAACCATTTGGATCATAAGGGTGTTCAAGTTGGTGGAGCAGATGAGTTTGTGCCTACAAGATCATGAATTTTATTATCCTATTAATATTCTTTTGGTCGAACATTACGTCAATCGAGATCTATTCAATGTATACTTTACGAATAACGATTACTAATTCTCATGGTTATAAATTATAACCACTTGGGTTAGTTGGTTTAGTTGGTTGGCACAGTTGACAACTTGACATAACTTGCAAGTGGTGTAAAACTTGATCTCGACAAAATAGATAATATCTAAATCAACCAACATATAGAAACATTCATCTCAATACACTCTAGTGAAGGTTCTTCTGAAAAATGAATTCGTATTAATTCACCCCCCCAATCGGGTTCCAGTGCCACCTCCATGCATGATTTCAATAACTCACTCCTCTGCTTGACCAACTAATAAACAAGCATGATCAAGTAACTAATATCGGACTCAATCAAAAGTGATTTAAGTTTAATGGAATTAGGACAGTGACTACAAGATATTTATAAATAGTAACGACGATGACTCTGATTTGAGTCTTTATAATGACAAAGCTAAATTTTCGTAAAAAAGAAAAGAAAAATTCGATGAGTAAACTATTATATGTTAGCGAATTTAGGGCACGATTCTGATCAATCAACTAATATCCAAATTATATTTAATTATGATACAGTGTTCGATATTCAACAATTAATTTATATTGATCCACAAATTAAAACAAGAAGACAATTTACTTAGTAGTAACATGGGGGTGGGTTTAGTGGTGGCAACGAGTGGCATCGACCCCTGATTGAATCAAATACTTAATTCAATAGTTAAGAATTAGATAGTATTCGATCCGATATCTCATCAAATCGAGCCACATATAATAATACCCGGCTTGACACGTTTCGAGCAATAGATGGGGTGAGGTCATGTGGTGGGTTGTGCTACTTGTCTAGGGACCAGGACAGGGTGTATCGGCAACTGGTAAATATAAAATCCAAACATTAACTTATCAAAAAAAAAAAAATCCAAACATTATCAATATTTATCACATTCATTCACCTTATCACCCCTACCCCTACCAACCTGGAAGCAGCGTGAAAACGAAAGCCCGGCCCTATCTTACTCGCCGTTTCATTTCAGGAAGCCATTAACCTCCATGAGAAGGAGGAGAGAGAGATGACCCATAATCTTTCTCTCTTCTTTCACTAGCAGGTACGCAAATTCATATTACATATAAAATCAATTAAAACTACAATTTGATATCAAATTATTATAATAATAATAATTAATTGCAATGTGATATTATTTCAGATTTGTTGAGCTTCCTGGAATCGATATTATCCCTTTAAATTGCTGAGTTGGTCTTTCTCTTCAAATTGTTGCCTGCATGGGGTATGTCATATTCTTATCCATATAATTCTGCACACATTATGTCCAGTTTTGAATTTTGATGGTCGACTTTTAGACTTGCATTTTTGTATGTCTTGTATAGTTTTTGGTGAAAGTTATATTGTGTGGCTGTATTTTTGTAGTTTGATATTAATGTGATAATTTTGATTCGAATGGAAGTGATATGTGTCCACTATAGATAACAAGTTTGTTGATTTTGGCCATTTATAATCAAAATGGACGATCTTCTTATTATCTTTATATATTTTGTTGATTAATTACTTTTTTTTTGGTGTAAATTAGCGATGAGGTGAGTTTCGAACCAGGACCTTTTGGTCACTAGTAAGAGACTTTTCCACTAGGCTATTCGATTAACTATTGTTGATTAATTACTTGAACAGATAACTATAGAGTTTGACATTACATATACTATTATATGAATGGGGAGTTTTTGAGATTTGTATTGCAATAAAAAAAATACATCTCGTAGCTGGATGTAATACTGCTTGATTCCATTTTAGGGAATGCAAGTTTTGACTTTTAATAGTTGAACTTTTAAAATTGGTGCTCAAATACGTTAATGTGTGTTGACGTGTTGTATACTAGTTTATGTCTATATAGCTTTATTCAAATCAAAGTTATTACTGTTGACCATTGAAAATCAAAGTTGGCAATGGTCTCATGTGATGGAGGGAGTAATGCGTTTATGTTTATGCAGCTGTCATTGTTTTTTTTCCGTTTCACATTGGACCATTTCCGTCAAGTCTGCTAGGCTGTTTTATCGAACTGCAAGTGTTCTCATTCATGGTTCCGCTCTTAACCTTCTAAGACCTTATAGTTGTACCCTTCAGTTGTAAATTTGGGATATTAATCTTATTAACAGGGATTTTTTGTAGTGCTCGGAGATCCAAAGCTAGTTATGTGAGATTTCTCTTCAAAAATTAATCTTAGCTACGACAGTTTTTCTCGTTAGATTTATTATGTCTGCCTTGATAATTATCTTTAAAGGATATTGCTCGGGGTATCTGGAGCTAACATAGCGATCTACCGAATTAAGGTGTGGCCAAGCTCTCAAATCAAGTTGAAAACCAATAAAATTAATTTTCTGTTTTGAGTATCATCATGACCGTACACGATCAGTTCATTGCTGTTTGGGAATCATCATAAATTCATAACCTTGTGTAAAATGACCTAAGAAAGGGAAGCTTCTTTCGTTGCATTCTTATTAGTGAATTCTTATCAGAAATTTCTCCAGACTTGTGGTATCTGACTTTTGTATCACCTAATTGACTCCTGGAGGCATTATTAGTCTGAATACATCTTATGAATTAATTCATCGCTATCATATCTTGTATTTTTAACTTGTTTAGATATCAAGCATTTGTTATTTGTTTTCATCATATACTCTTACTTTCAGGGAAGATTAGTTGCTGGTATACTTTAATGCAAGTGTTACTCTCCTGTTCATTTTATTTTTTGCCTTGCACTCAAGAAAATATATTGTTTTTATGAACAATTTATGTTTGCTGATGTAATTTGTTACGAATGGTCTCTATTAATATTCTGTGAATTAATATACATATAGGTTTAATAACAATCAACTATCTTCTGTTCATCCATGTATGACGCAACCACACCTCCGATAGCAAAAACATCAGCACAACCTAGTTGGATACGATTTCTTACGTAAATTAATTTTTTGCAGAACAGTGGTTGTATTGGATGCGTTAGTAAGTTCGCTGTAACTTCTACACTAGACAAGCCATTGAAAGGCAAGAGACGGCTGGCCAGGACATATTCAAGCATAAGACTATCGGACACCAGCAACTGCGACGTTGATACTGTTGGAGTCCAGTCACACCATATCATCTTGCCATTAAGTAAACTGGTTGAGATGTCTGATTCTCACGAAACTGATAGTGCAAACAATACTTCCGAATTTACAAACCATGGTATTTTTTTTTTCGTGATCAAACACTGGAGGCCTTGTTAGTTTGTTGGCTAGAACTATATATCTAACATCCTCCGTCTTAGTTGTTACTATGTTCGTGACAATTGGGTGTGTGTGTGAATGTTGTACAAATTAGACATTAGATACTTCTTCAACTTCATGAGCTAATTATCTTAAGTGAAAATGATTGCAGGTCTTATTCTCTGGAACCAAACTCGACAACAGTGGTTAGGCAGTAGAAAGCCTAAGGCGGATTCTGGACTGCGTGAACCCAGAATCAGGTGGAGTTTTATTGTTATATTTGTTCTTATTCTTAACTTGATGAAGCCAAAGGCAAGTATGACTTAATAGTCCATGCATTGTGTGTTTCGAATTTTCCTAGATCTCTATATACCCCCTCCGTTTCAGAAAGATTGTTCACTTTTTAAATTTTGATGGTTGACTTGTTAGATTGTGAACTCAAGTATTGTTATATTGGTGGAATAATTTTTTGGTGCAAACTATATCATATGCTAGTATTTGATGTCTATATATTTGTTTTCTTTCGTGTATGTGGGGTTTGAAAGTTCTGGATTTATATTTTGAGTTCTATGTTCCATGATATATATTGGTATTCATCTCTTTATACCTTTATGCGGCTAAAATATTTGTTCTTTGCAGTTGGCGTGCAACCTATGATAGCTTGTTAGGGAACAACAAGACATTCCGCAAGCCTATTCCCTTAGGTGTAAGTATGCCTTTCTTTGATCTACATATGCTGTCCTCTTCTAATTTTGTTCTCGTTCAACAATTCATCTTTCGAATTACAGGAAATGATCGATTTTCTTGTGGATGTCTGGGAGAATGAGGGGATGTATGATTGAGAAGTACAAAATGTTCTTGGCTTTGCACTTGATTGTAGGAGGTTATAACTGTATTGAAAATGTAGTTTCTCATTGAGATAGGTGACTTCAAACGAATGTATTCTGTAAAGAGATTGAATTTTGTTGCTTGTTACTGTTGTTAGGCTTCAAAGTTCGATTGTACTATAGAAATGTTTCAAATAATAAAGGTGATCTCTCTGATCCGTTTGTAAAATTGATTGCCTTCAATTTTGTCGCCCAAATTATGACAGAGTGAAGTATATATCCTTCAACTATTTCCATACTCTGTTCATCTTTTCTAATTATGAAGTAGTAGTAATTTTGTATATACTATTTGCAATTCATTCTTATATCACTTTGATAACGGATTTTTCATTATCAGACAGACAAGATTACGCACTATCCAATCCCTCTTATCCCGTTTAGAGGAGAATCTCTTTATTATAGACATTATGACATATTGGTGTTGTTTTCATCTTTTCGTAATTTGTAATTAAACCATCTTTATTTATATAATCTGAAAAAAGGTATCTGATTCTTTAATTACCCTCCAGAATAGTCTTCTGAAGTCTGGTTTTAGGGGAAGAAAGTGCAGGAAACTTCTCATGCATATCACTTTCTTTTGCCTACGTGTGAATTTTTACTAGATGCTAGAAGCCCTCAGAACTATCATACAATTCTGCAACACTTCACTATAAATTCCTTATGTTTCATATTCTACATAAGCAGCTAACAAACAACAATAAAAACTTCCTTCAATTTCAAGAAAACTAAGTACAAAAAATCACAGACATGGCTTTGGTTCGTTTGGTGTTCAAGAATCTGCAGCAACATGTAATGACACCCTCATCTTCTGCAGTATCTCGAAGTGTTTGTCAGAGAGCTCTGCATAATTTTGAGAAGCAAAAATGGAGTTCTGAGCTTCTAAGGGGATTTGCAACAGCAGCTAATGAAGAAACATCACAAGGCAACCAAATTTCGGTCTCGGAGGGTGGCAAAAAATCCAAGCCCTTTCCAAGAAGACGTAGAAGGAATTTATGGAGGAGGAACACATCTGACTTTGCTCCATCTATTTGGGGTATGTTCATAATTTTTTCTTGATCTAAGTGCAATAATTGTTAGCTTGTTGTTCATTGTAATTCATGCAAAGTGAATAGCCTTAACACTTTGATAAAAAACCTAGTGATGATAAGTAAGACTGCATATTACCCGACCATATTCTAACTCGTTTAGGCAGGATACAAGAGCCTTTCTTAGAGGTAAACTGGATAAAAATGACGATTTTCATGGCGTTTTATGCAGAGTTGTTGCCCTCACGACTAGGAAATGCACTGCTTCAAGCAACAGATAACATGAACAGGCTATTTGAGAGCCTTCCTTCACAGCTGATGGGGAGAGTGAAAGAGCAAGACGACTGCTATAAGCTCCGATATGATGTTCCCGGGCTAGGAAAGGATGATGTGAAGATCACAGTTGAGGATGGAGTTTTATCAATCAAAGGAGAGCACAATGAAGAAAAAGACAGTGAAGATGATGATGAGCACTGGTCTTCTAAGAGCTATGGTTACTACAATACTAGTTTGATGCTGCCTGAAGATGCAAAACCTGATGAGATCAAAGCTGAGATGAAAGATGGGGTGCTTAATATTACCATTCCAAGGACTGAAAAGCCAAGGAAAGATGTCGAAGAAATTCTTGTGGAGTAGTGTATTGTGAGCATTGAAGCTGTTTTGTAAGCATTTTGAGTTGTTGTGAAGTTATTTAGAATTTCGGATTTTGTTTCATGTATAACGAAAAATAAATGTTTGGAAGTGTTTTTTGTTTAAATGATATTTGTAGGTTTCTTTTGAATGTACTCGGATCTTAAAAAAAAAATTTGGTGTTCTTAATTATATGAGAAACGCTTGATCAAGTAATTGTAAACTCAATTGAATAGCCTAGCAGAAAAGACTCTAGCTAGTGACCAGTAGGTTCTGGGTTCAAAACTCACCTCATTAATAATTTACAGAAAAATAATTAAAACCGAAGTTGCGTATATTATTTGGGCTTGAATTTGGTGCCAACAATGTCAACAGAGTATATTTGCACTCCAATATCATACATGTGTTTGCTCCATATTCATGTACTATATACCATAAGAATTGTCTACTTAATACACAAGTGAAATCAAGAATATATTAGTGATAGACGGAAATGAAAGATGCAAAAGTACTTAGTTACTTAAAATGTATGTCCTCATAAACTTTGATAAGCAATCAATTTATTTATTCGAACGAAAAGTTTCAATTTATTTATGCGAACGAAGAAGCACTATGTACTCTAACATATGTTTGCAGAGTATATTTGAACTCCAATAATACCAAATTTCGTTAATTAAATAACATCAGAAAACTTTAGTACTCTAACATGTGTAGGAGTGTATATTTGCATTCCATCACGAAGAATATATAACTGGGTTGGAATACTTTCGTACCGTGCTATAAATTCTAGGAGTATATTTACACTCCACCATGAACAACATATGATTGGGTTTGAGTAGTGTTGTACTATAACATAATTTTTCAAAGTATATTTTTCAAAGTATATCATCTAGGTTGGAGTGTTAGAGTACTTCAACCATGAAAATATATAATTCTCAGAATATATTTGTACTCTACCATGAAAATATATAATTGGGTTGAAATACTTTTATACTTTTACATAAATTATCATGGTATTAGAGCTTCAACTTATACTTCCTTAACCGATTTGTGGGTACAAATGTACTCTGTTATCTTAAATTGGAATACAAAAACATACTTTTTTGGCACATTGACATCTAATTTTGTTGGCACCGTAACCTAACCATGAGATTAATCCAAATATTGTCAATCTCGTCTTCGCATATGTAATCAAAATCGGGAAAAAACATAACCATTAATTCAATCAGATTAATAAACCCAAATTCTCAGTCTCAGAACCCTACACTCATCTTTCTGGCTCAACAATGACCAAATTGGCGTTGAAATGGGTATGCAAAATCAACTCTATATTATTTATTTCTACATCCAAACAAGGTAACCCATTTCTTCCATTTTCTTCAAATTTTCATTCTTCAAGTCAAACTACCAAATGTAGATTTGGGTTTGAATATGTGAAGAATCCAGATGACGCTCTTTCTTTGTTTCATCGAATGCTCCGGATCAAGCCCATTCCTTCTGTTTTTGACTACAACAAATTATTAAACATTCTTGTCAAATTGAATCATTATTCACAACCTATTATTCTCTTCAAAAAAATGAGCTTTTTAGGTTGTCCAGTCAATACCTATACCATGAACATCTTAGTCAACTGTTACTCTAATTTGAAGGAAACCCACTTAGGTTTTGGAGTCTTAGCTAATTTTCTCAAGCTCGGTTATGCTCCAAATGGTGTTACTGTTAATTGTTTAATTAAGGGATTGTTTTTTCAAGAAAATGTTGCCGAGGCAGTTGAATTATTTAAGAACTTGATCGCACATAAGTTGGGTGAGGTCAATGAATTTACCATCTCAACTGTATTAAATGGACTGTGTAAATCAGGACATGTTTACAAAGCTGTGCAGTTGCTTGAGATATTGGAGAAAGAAAATTGCAAACTCGATGTCTTTGCTTACAGCACAGTGATTGATTATATTTGTAAACAAGGGATGGTAGATGATGCTATGCGTCTCTTGTCTAGAATGATAGAAAGAGGCATACGCCCAAATGTCGTCACTTACACTGCCTTGATTCATGGTTTGTGTAATTTCGATCGTTGGGATGAGGCTAACAAACTACTGAAACAAATGGTGGATGCTAAAGTATATCCAGATATTAGAACTTTTGTTGTTTTAATAGATGCATACTGTAAGGAAGGGTTGATTAAAGATGCAGAGGATGTGATGCAAATTATGACTGAGAAGGGTATTTGCCCAAATGTGGTTGCTCATAATGCATTGATGAATGGGTACTGTTTGCAAGGACAACTTGATGAAGCAAAGAAACTTTTTACTTCTATGGTAGACAAAGGAATCAAGCCAAATGTGGTTACTCATAATACCATAATATTTGGCTATTGTAAACATAAGAAGATATACCATGCATGGAAAATGTTTAAAGAGATGTCACTTAAAGGATTGAAGCCTGACATCACTACATATTGTTGTATGATACAAGGATTGTTTAGTGTTGGTAGATGTAGTGATGCATTAAAGCTTTTTGATGAGATGAAATCTGTTGGGCTTGTTGCGAATGTTTACACCAATGGCATTGTGTTAGATGGGCTTCTTAAAAATGACAAATTTGAAGATGCTACAGGATTCGTTAAGGAAGTCGAGAGTAAAGGTTTGACTTGCCATGTTAGTTTCTATAATATTTTCATTAATGGCTTATGCAATAATAGGAAGATTGATTTTGCTCGAAATGTATTCTACCAACTTTCTTCGAGAGGTTTGTATCCAAATGTTAAGACATATACTACAATGATAAATGGGCTCTGCCAAGAGGGGCTGTTTCAGGAAGCTAAAAAATTACTTAAAGAAATGGAGCAAAGTGGTTGTTTTCCCAACATTGTTACTGTTCGTGCAGTAATTCGTGCTTGTATAAAGCATTGTGGTAGCGATGATTCAATTAGTCTTTTGAAACAAATTGCTGATATGGAAGTTACTGGTGAAGATCCCGAGATGAGGAGTTTCATTGAGAAGTTAACTTCCAATGATAATAAGAGTCATGAATACTATGTGTCTTTGGATACTTATCCAAGGAACTAGATGTTCTAATGTACAACATAGTAGTGTAAGGTCAATGTATTTGACTTTAGCACTTTATGTCTGTTTTTCTTGTAACTTACATCCTTCCTGTTGTTGGGTTCTTGTGAGTTGTGACCAATATTATGTTGTAGATCTGCCTACATATAGAGTAAGGTTTCTATTTTGAGTGTAAGTCAACAATGTTGGGCTTTTTATACTATGTAAATTCCAGTTTTTCCTTGATAAAAGGGCAAAATCTAAATAAAAGGCACCGTTTTGCAAGGCACCTTTATCTTTGCCTTTTTGCCCTAGCCCCTATGTAAGGTTTGAAGGTTGGTTAATTTCGAAGCTGACGTATGAAACCAGCATCCGTATAACAATTTCCGTGTGCAATTTCACTTTTTAATTTGTTAATCATCGCCACAGGTTAGTTCTAATAACCTTGAATCGATGATTGCCGGCCTTGAATGTATGCCTCTGTGATGCAGTATGAATAAGTGTATGAAGTTTACAATACCATGTTCAGTGATTTTGAACGAATCAGACTTGTGATTTTGTTAGATGGAATATGATTTTTTGTTAGACCGTGTTCTGGTTTACCATGAAGATTTGAGCAATTTAGTACACTAACTGGGTATGCGATTTTCTGCATTTCAAAATTCGTTCAATTTAGTATTCGGGTAAGGACAACAGATTCGTGCTCCGCCATTAAAACTTCACTTATTTATTCTCATATGTTAGTGGTCGCATACTTGCATGCCATGTGCTTCTTGTAATCTTCTGCCTTTGATTGCCCTATTTGAAGTGAAGTTGATGCTCAGGGTTTAATTAGTAATTACCCTTTTATTTTTCTAATTTGCATGTGCTGTTATTATTATAGCAGATTCATTTGATTCTTCAGAAAGCCTTCTCTTCTAATATACATAGTATTTAGCTAAAGTTCTTTTTTGGTAGAAAATTTAGCTAAAGTACCTTGAATGCATTAGATGTAAAAGTTTGTTTCTATGTTTCTGGATGAGACCACATATGCATTTTCATTCTGTTTCTTGCTGTTATGTATTATGAAACAGCTAAATTTGATGCCTACTCAATCTGTTCCTCTGCATGGATATTATATGTTCTCATCTCCATTTGAGTTGATTTCAGCTGTTTGGGTGGTGCAAAATTTGCTGACTTTGGAACTGTCAAAAGGTACTTACATTTTTAACTTATTTAACTATTAACAATATAGCTTTAATTCAAATCAAAGTTATATGTATGTCAATCAAGGTTGTAAAGTTTGTTACTATTGACCATTGGAAATCAAAGTTGATATTGGCATGTGATGGAGGGAGTAATGCATATATATATATTCATGCTGTCTGCAAGGGGGTCTTTTTCCGTTTCACATTTGACAATTTCTGTTGAGTAGGCTGTTTTATCAAACTGAATTTGTTAACATTCATCATGGTTCCGTTCTAAACCTTGTAGGACCTCATAATTGTATCTTTCAGTTGTAATTTTGGGACATTAATCTGACTATCAGGGATTTTTTTGTCTTGCTTGCCTGCTTGGAGATCCAGAGCTACACTTATGTGATATTTTTATTCAAAAAGTAATCTTAGCTACGAGAGTTGTTCTCGTTATAATTATTCTGTCAGAACTCTCGCTTAGTAATCATCTTTAAAGGATAGGAGATTGCTTTGGCTCACTGGAGCTGAGATATGATCTACCTCATCAAGGTGTGGTCAATCTCTCAAATCACATTTAAAACCCATAAAATCAATTTTCTGTTTTGGGAATCATCACGACCTTACATAACCAGCTCATTTCTACATCGGAATCATCATAAATGTAAAATGACATAAAAAAGTGAAGCTTCTTTCGTTGTGTTCTCAACAGTAAATTCTAATAAGAAATTGCTCCAGATTGGTGGTATCCGACTTTAACATCACCTAATTGACTCATGCAGGCATTATTAATTTTGAATACATCTGTGCATTTTCATCGCTGTCATATCTTGTGGAGTATTTTATAACTTGTTTAGATATCTAGCATTTATTACTCCGTATTTGATTTCATCATATACTCTTACTTTCATGAAAAAATAGTTGTTGGTATACGTTAATGCAAGTGTTACTCCCCCTGTTCATTTTTATGTTTTGGCCTTGCACTGGAGGAAATATATTCTTCTTATGAAACAATATATGTTTGATGTATTCAATTTATGTTTACTGATGCAATTTTTTATGAATTATCTGCCTTCACAAATAGTTTATCTTTTAATATTCTGCGAATAAATATAGTGATCAACTATCTTCTGTTCATCGAAGCTGGATGTAGCATGTATGACACCACCACACCTCCGATAGCAGAAACATCGGCACAACCTAGTTGTATATGATACGTATTGTTTTCAGAACAGTGGTTGTATTGGATTCGTTAGTAAGTTTGCGGAAACTTCTGCACTAGACGATCCGTTGAAAGGCAAGAGACCGCTAGGCAGGACATATTCAAGCATAAGACTATCGGACACGAACACCTGCGACGTTAATACTGGTGGATTTCAGTCACACCTTATCATCTTGCCATTAAGTAGACTGATTGAGATGTCTGATTCTCACGCAACTGATAGTTCAAACAATACTTTTGAGTTGACAAACCATGGTAAGCTATTTGTAGTCTCTGGCTGTCAATATTGGAAATTGTTTCCTTGTATGTTACTTATCTTTCACTTTCTTTTTGGTGACCACCACTGTTGGCCTTGTAAGTTTGTTGGCTAAGACCATGTATCTAGCATCCTCCTTGTTACTATGTTATCACAATTGGGTGTGTATATAAATGTTGTACACATTCGACATTAGAAGCTTCTTCAACTTCATGCTCTAAGTCTCTCAGGTGAAAATGTTTGCAGGTCTTGTTCTTTGGAACCAAACTAGATAACAGTAGGCAGGCAGTAGAAAGCCTAAGAAGCATGCCGGACTGCATGAACCCAGAATCAGGTGGATTTTTACTATTATACATGTTCTCATTCGTAAGTTGAAGGCAAAGGCTACGGGCAAGTATGACTTAATAGTCCGTGCATTGGGTGTTTAGGCTTTCCGTAGATCTCTATATACCCCCTGCGTTTCAAAGAGATTCTCCAGTTTTGAATTCTGATAGTCGACTTAACTTGTTAGATTGTGAACTCTAAGTATCGGTATAAAGGTTGAATAATTTTTTGGTGAAAAATATATCATATGCTAGTATTTGATGTCTATATGTTGGTTTTCATTTGTCTATGTTCCATGATATATTGGTGTTCATCTCTTTAATCTTTATGCCTCTATGCGGCTAAAATATTTTAATAACAAAATATATTAAAATAAAGTTGTTGATATAATATTTATTCAAATGGAGTATTGCACAACTAGAGAAACTTGAAATGATTATTCTCAATTGTTATTTGAAGTCAAACGAAGTAGCTAGTAATCAACGTAATAATTTTTACTCGGTAAATTTAATTCAAGAAGAAGAAAAATACTACTTCTCCGTACCTATTAAGGCAAAACAGAATGAAAGTTAAGCAATGACGTCAAATTTAGATGTATTCCTTGTTAACTGTTATTAATATGTATTGCAATCTACTTTCTTCATTTTATATTATTCGATCATCTTCAAAAATTATTTTACTCAAAAGTTATGTGAAATTATTATTATACTCGATATTAATAGAAAAAAAAAAACAGTGTATATCTAAGGATCAAATATTATGAAAAAAGTAATCTTTTTTATTAAACAATCAAATAAAAGACAATGAAAAAGTACCTCTATCATTAAATGATTGTCATATTTTGATTTTTCGTGGTTAACAAAACACGATTAAAAATGTAAATATCTTTTATTTCGAAAACTATAAAAAGTTGATATTTCAAAAATACAATTGAGACGAACCCAACAAGATCCATAAGACTATATTATTTTTTATCGTTTAACGAGAATTTAAGTTTGATCAATAAAAATTAAAATGTATCAATCATTTAACGATGAAGGGAGTATTACTTATCCTATTAGTGAGACCAGAATTGGTATCACTATTAATTTTATTTTGGCCATTGTACTGAATATTCCATCAGCATTCACACTCTCAATTGTCATTTTTTTGATTTTGAGGTTTTTTTCATATATGTACTTTCATTTAACAACTTTCTTATTCCTCGCTTAAAATTAAAAAAATAAATATTTCTTATATTTTATTAGGTATTTTGGATAAACTTGAATTTCCAAAAGTATAAAATAATTATTAAATATGAATATGTTGAGTGGAAAACATTTTTTTTAATCTTTATGTATAATTGACGAGAGAAAAAATGTTAGGGAGAAATATTTAATTATTTATCTTTATGTATAATTGCAAATATGTTTACGAAGCCAACTTATTTTAGGAAAGCTGAAAAAGTGTTATTTTTTTACTTTTTACTTTTTATTGTTTAGCGTCTATTATAATTTTTAGATGAGTGTCGCCAATGACGTAAGGGGCATGATGATGACTTGAATTTATCTTCACGTTCCTCGGTGTGAATGTTGTATAGATTAATTTATATAGTTACCAATATAATAATGCCCCAAATTTAATTAATTAATGGAGTATTAAGGTGGTACCGTGAGATCGACAGACCAAGTAAACAACAATAAAAAAAATAAAAATGGCGTAATAAGACAATAGCTAATAATATAATTGGTAAATAAAGGTATTCTAACCTATGATACTCTTAAATTGAAGCAAATATTAAAAGGGTGAATGACATATGGGTCCCTGATTTTTATCTTTAATGTCAATTGGGTCCCTGAGATTTTTATATTACCATCTTAGGTCCTTGCATCAATTTTGAGTTGCTCAATTACCTTTATACCCCCATATACTATTAATACTTAATTAAATTTGTATAATAAAAAATAATTTGATAGCTTAGCAGTTTAAATAATTATATTATATAGTATTTTATATATTCAAATTGGATAGTTTATGTTAATATATATACTTTTTATTTTTCATAATTATCATTCTAATTTTAATATTATTGATTAAATTTTAATAATTAAACTATAAACAAAAATAAATTATTTTATTAGATAAAAATTAACTAAATGTTGAGTTATTTATAAAGAGGGGTATAATGGTCAAGAATATATTTAATTTAATGTTAGAGGACCCTAGTGACATATAAGATAAAACTCAGGACCTAAAGTGGTAATATAAAAAACTGAGGGACCTAATTGACATTTAACATAAAACTCGGGGACCTAGATGTCATTTGCCCAATATTAAAACATCGCTTAATGTACTTTCTTACATAAAATGTCATCATCATTCATCACCTACAATGAGGCAAACCAAAACATACAAAACCTTAATCACTAATTCATTAACACACTGTTAAGAACACGCTAATTACATTAGTTATTTTAGGACGGTGTTATTTAATTTGTTTAAATTTTCATTGAAAAATTCTATTCCAACCATTTTAAATGAAAAAACGGATTAGTGTCCATATTAATTAATTTGAAAATACTTATTAAATTTATATTAATATTATCATATACCAAATAAATTTTACTAATTTTCACCACAATCCAGTTCAAAATAAAGGCAGTACTTCTTTTACATAACTTCTAACAGAAATAGAATTAAAGCAAAATTCATTTCAACAATAAAAGGAAGTAGCCTAATTTATTTAAATAAAATATTGATTTCTCTTGGTCACCTCAGTCTTCTCACCATCTTCTTAGCAACTTCTTGACTGTTTCCTTCTTTTTGTTTTTTTGGCTAAATATACTTAATTAGTTTACTTCTTTAGAAGTATTTCTTAATACTCTAATTATATATCATACGCGTTATATACCAAATACAGTAAAAGCACACATATAAAAATACATTTTATCACACGCTAATAAGAGACTCGTTTTGCTAGAAATTATGATTAAGGAGGATATGATATTTTCAAGAAGTGGAAAGAATAAACTCAAAGAGGATGACGGAAGATTGACGGCGTTGGAGGCGACGGTCGTCGAACAATTAATGCAATTAAGCGGAGATGATGATGATGGTGATAATGTTGATGATCAAGATTTCAACACCAACAAGAAACTAACCAAGTTGATAGATGGTGACATTATGGTTGCCAAAAGTAATGTTCTTCACGATGATGAGATACAAAACAAAATTATCCCTAATAAATCGAAGAGATTATTGAAGAATCATCACAAGTATGACGATGATGACGAGGACGACGACGACGATGATAAAGTGTTAAAGAAACGGAGGTATCGATCTTTATTTGGTTTGTACATGGCGACAGAGCCTATCAATATTATTGTATGTAAAGATAAGATAAAATAGTAGAGTAATAGAGATTAATTGTTTTGTGAGGAAAAAGCTAACTTATACTTCCTCCGTTTTATTTATTTGTCGTTTTAAACTTGACACGTCAAGTAAGAATTTATATTTTTACTTGTGTGCACTTTTTTATTATGAGGATAAACAATACTATATCAAATTTCAAGACAAAAAGATATCATACTCAATTAATGACAATATCATAATAAGAAAAGTAAATCTAAAAATGTCTTGAAATTGAAAAGTAACAAGTAAATAAAAAATAAGAAAAAATGATTAAAATGACAACTAAATAAAAATGGAGAGAGTATTACAATTTAATTGGCATATGCAATTTCTTGTCTATCAAATGAAATACTCCACAAAATTAGTAAAATAAATTGTGCCCAAGATAAATATGAATTTGATAAATTATCAAATAAAAATAAAAATATAGCACATTAAAAACATGTCACCGAAACATTATTATACCTAAAATAGATTTATCACATTCCAAATGTAGAATGAGTTATTGAGTTAATCGAATAGCCTAGTGGAAAACGTTCTTGCTAGTTAGTGATCAGAAGATCTTGAGTTCGAAACTCACTTCATCACTAATTTATAAAAAATAAACAATAAAAAAATGTACTTATTATATTTCAATAAGACATGCGATTATAATTCAGTCACAACTAGGGCTGCCAGCAAACGTATCTATTCGAAAAATCTTGACGTATTTGGCTCGAAAAAGTGTGGCTCGAAGTTTGGCTCGGGGGATCAAATGTCAAACCAAACGGTTGGATTGGGTATTTGTCAAATCGAGCCAAACTGTTCGAAAAGGTTTGGCTCGGTCACCATATGTGTATTTAATGATAAAATCATTATCAAACCATATATATTCCCATCTATGTACTCATCTCATTCTTTCATCTCCATTCTCCAGATCGCTCCCCCTCCCTTCGACCCTCTCTCATATCTTTTCTTCTCTTCTCAAAAGCCGTTTCACCGCCCCGCTCACCCTCATGAGGCATCCACATAAGTTCTCCAAACCCCTCCCCTCCCCCTCACCTTTGTTTGTATAATTGTAGCTTCAATTACGATTTTAATTGTTATTTTTTCGACTTTTTTGTTCATATATAAGGTTTTCGTTCTTGATTTTTCTTTCAATGGTTATCAAGCCAAACGTTTTTGAACGTGTTCGGCTCGGACCTTCAAACTCAAGCCAAACGTCAATTGGCAAGGTTTGACCACCCAAACGGTTTGGCTCGAAAAGGTTTGACCTCTCAAACCTCAAGCCCAAACCTCCAAATATTCGAATGAATTCGACTCGATTACAGGCCTATTAGTCACAACTCACACCTACTCAATCTATGTAAACAATATATTGGTTCCAACATGATAAACAATAATCTACTTATCAAGCTTAGACTAATGCTTAAAGAAGATTATCTTAGCATACAAAAGAAGACAACTTTATTACCCCCCAGTGAAAACTGATGAGTCCTCTATACAGTAATGACTAATAATAAGTATGGAGTAGAAGCTAGGCCCCTCTAATATGTGACTATGTGAGTGAGAAGCTCACGAGCTCTTAGCTTTAATTTATTTCTAAAGGAAGAAGCCGGAAATGGATCCTTTATACAGAACAGGGGCCTGTTTCATCTGTTATCATTTCTGAACCAAAAGAGTACGTACTCTCTCTTAAACACATACAGCTCAAGCAACCATCACTTAAAGTCACATTATTAACTAACTGGTAACTTCAACAAATGGCTCCAACATCATTCAAGAAGGCTAACACAAACCCCTCATTATTTCTCATCTGGTCTGTCTTTTTAACTACTATACCATATGTACTACTTGATAACGCACGCAGTCACTGATGATGAGAAGAGGCATTGAGCAGAATGAGGATTGAATGAGGCCATGCAAGAACATGACATGTTCTTAACGAATAACGAGGGGTACTCGCTATTCATCGAGTAGGTATCTACTCGAATACCTCGGATTAAGCATAATAGAATGCAAATCATTCCAATTAAGTTATCACACGAGGAGAGTCTGGAGTGAGTGAATACATACTCGAGTTATAAAATATCGGTAGAGAATCGAAATGGTGATTTTTTTTTATAACAACCACACGTACTTCACCAATTAAACGCCCTTCCTTGCTAACATGACACGTACTTGTTTAATTGGTCTTTAACGCAGGGACGGATGTAGAGGGGAGCATGGGTAGCACGTGCTCCTCTAGTTTTTGACACCTGAAATTACTATTTTACCCCTAGTATAAAATTTATACTTTTTTGTTCTTTTTTATTTGTCTTTCTAGCCTTTATTTTTTGTTTGTAAATATTTGTCTTCCTAGCATAATTAATTATAAATTTACATTTTTAATGTACTTTTTGATTATTTTTTCTTATGAAGTTATTAACAAACCAATTATATATATAGTTTCAATTGATTGTCATTTTACATTTCCAATGTGCTTTTGACTACTATTTATTTTCCTTAATTTATGTTCAAATGGCTAGAAAGACAAATAAAAAAGAATGGAGAGAGTAAAACTTTTATACCCTTAATAATCTAAAACATTACATACTATATTACATATTAGTTTGAATTATATAATATAGCAACATGGACTCTTTATTATTACTCCAACTTCCAAGACTTATCTTAACCCTTAGTTACGGGTAGGTTTTTTTTTATATCTCCACACCATATCAAATTTTTTTATTAATGCTAATGTTTTGTTTCAAATTATGATAAAATTTGTTGTTTTGAATAAGTAAGAAAGTTTTATCTAGATTTATATGCATATATTTTTCAAAAGAAACGATTTTGTGACTTGGGTTGATCAATTTGAGTTTTCTTTTCTTGTGTGTGCCATAATTGTAGTTTTGAATGATCAAGAAAAGTTTAATTGTAGAAATTTATTGGTAAATTTGTTATATAAAATGTATTTTTTTTTATTCGGCTTTGATCAATTTTGAGTTGCTTCTGAGACCGTTGTCGTTCTGATAATCAATATATTCAATTGTGTCAAATGAAGCTATCATACAGAGGTTTCAAAGCATGACAAAGCGTTGTGGTCAATTGTAATTTGAATTTTTTTAATATGCTTGTCGTACTTTTTTGTATTGACTTTCAGATTTTTTTTAATGATTCTACATTTTAATAATTGTGCTACCTCTTATATTATTTTCTGCGTCCGTCCCTGCTTTAACGTACACTATTCTTTTATGGTTATTCAAACATGTCCATCGGACTGTTTGACTGATTAATGATTACTTTCTTTAATTTTGCAAATTTGGTTCAAGGTTTTCTACATGAATTCTCCATGTATACCATAATGGGATCCTACAGGAGTATTTTGTTTGATCTAATAAAACTCAACCGGGTTAATTGTACATTCAGGTCTAGAATTACCGTTTGATACAAGTTTATTAAGTCAGAATTTCACAAATTAAGAAAAAAATGTCAAAATGATCCGAGATAATTTGTACAAGTTGCATTTTAGTCTTAGTTAAATGTATGGTATGCGGCTCTGCGCGAATAATCCCTGATATTGGTGTAAATGTGTATAGTTTAGTCTCTCTTTTGACAGACACGTTAAATTTTGACCAAAATAACGCCAGAATAGAATTTTTAGAAATTAAATATCTTTTGAAAATGTATACTTTAATCCTGATATTCGTCGAAAGATGTACCTTAGTCCCTATTTTTGTCAAAATTTAACGTCTTTCTCAAAACAATGACTAATAAAGTGCACATTTTCGACCAATATGATGGATCATTTAGACATTACCAAAAAACAAAGACTAAAGTGCAACTTGCACATATTATTAGAGATCATTTTAACGATTATCTCACAAATTAAAATCCAAAGATTTCAATAACTTAGCAGAAGATCTCAAGGATAATAACGTTGTTGAGTCCCAAAAAATAAGTAAAACTAAATGATTTAATTCATGAGTTGTAGTCATAGTCACTTATGTAGTATATTGAATTAAATGTGTAAATATTGGTTTCAAAAACAGAAGTTCAACTAATACTTAATCGCTTATTCACATTTTGTCCCTATAGTATCGTTTTCGTTTCAGATTGCCCCCTGTACTATTAATCGTTTCAGATTGTCTCTTGGACCCCTTTTTTCAAGTTTTAAATAATAAAATGACTATGATACCTTTGTCACTATTACAAAGTATAGAGGACAATATTAACATATTTGACATAATTAAAATTAAACCACACCCATTCTTCTTCAACACACCCCACCCTTACCCCTACTCCAACCCCTACTTCATTGTTCTCGACTAAACTGTTCTTTGCTTATGTTTCCGTGCTAGGATCGGTGACCCATGTCACAATTTGCCCCGCTGTTCTTACGACACTGATTAGGTTTGGAAGCTTCACCCATATGTTCTCCGCTCCCATTGTTGTAATGATTGTGATCCCTCCAACTTTGTTTAAAGGCTTTAGAATATCAAAGAGCTTGACTAGCTCATTTGGACCCATCTTATCACTAACCTGTCGAATAAAAGAGAATTTAATTAGTTACCTAGTTAACTCATTTATTTAACTCTCCATATCACATCAACTTTGGATAGATAAATGAACGAGTAATATTGCCTCCTGTACTTTGTAATAGTGACAGAGTATCATAGTCATTTTATCTTTTAAAACTGAAAAAAATGGGTTTAGGGGGCAATCTGAAACGATTAATAGTACAGGAGGCAATCTAAAACGAAAACAATACTATAAGGGGCAAAATGCGAATAAGCCATACTTAATTAACATAGTTTAATGCTTTCCAATATAATAAGAGTAAAATGAAAACAATAGTATCATTTGGAAGGCATCTTTAATCAGTGAAGTTCGAGATCGTACGTGCGTCAAGACTCAAGGACTTTAATACTGTGCAAATATTCCCAAAAGGAGGAGAATCCAAATGTGATTTAATAAGGTAGAATAGAAGCCATTTCCATCTCACTTTCTCCAAACAGAACCTAACCTTTGTCCCAAATCAGATGCTCTCATAACCATTTTACACTCAACCACATCCAATTTCCAACCCTTTGCTTCCACACTATATTAGTATATATATATATAATATAGTATACCATCTCCAATCATAGACTCATAGTTATTTGCTTTCATCTCAATCAAAAATTGAAGATGCCCTTTTCAACAAGCTTCTACCCCTGTGATTTCATCAGGCTATCAATCACACTTGTTTGCATATGTTCACTCATATTGTCACCTTCAATATCAGGTAATGTAAAACTTCTCAAACCCATCCATCTCATTATTAGGGGCGCTTGGGCGGACTAACCATTGTAAAGTGGATGTTTTTCTAAATCGCAATATACTGAATAGTGAATGTTCAAAACATTTCAATAATATGCTAAAATATAAACACAGATGTTAACTTATTATATATATATTTTATACATAAAATTATAATTCTCATCACAACATTGGATTGTTTTGGAAGAACTAGGGGAGGCAAGGCAACACGAGCTAGTCGCCCCAACATAGACTTTTACTGTTCATTTATTAAAAAATAATGTTTTTTATTATAAAAAATGTTACTCCTACATATTAACATATAATAGTAATTCATTCGTTACTCCGACATAAATTTTACTCCTACATATTTAACATATAATAGTAATTCATTCGTTACTCCTACATAAATTTTCTGGTTTCGCGTTTGGAGCACTACTCCATAGAATAAACTCGGTCAAGGCTCCTTCTCTATGGTGGGGTTTTGTAAATCAAGAAACTAAAACTATGATAGATCATATGTATAGGATGTTGTTGATATTACAATGATTGATCTATCTTAGCTTCTTTCATGTATTAGTTTCACCCTATGCCTTTGTTCATGTTACAGATGGATTGAAATCATCAAGCTACACTGAGAATCTGCAGAGAAAGAAACTGATATTGGGTTCAAGACCACCTGCATGTGTAGGTAAATGCATGAAGTGCAACCCCTGCAAGGCTACTTTGGTAATTCCACCCCATCAAAAGATGTCAAACACCCACAACAAACAATCATATTCTTCTCATAGAGGAGGAACACAAGATGATGACACCTACTATCTTGTCTCATGGAAATGCATATGTGGAAATAAGCTATTTCAACCTTAATTTATTACCATTTCTGTTCTAAGATAATTGATTACTCCAGTCATTATTATATTGGCTTTCTTAATTGTATGATCGAAACGTGATTATTATAATGCCATATCAAGTTATGTATATTATTCTTCTAAATATGGAGTTTGCTAAAATGTATGTGTTATTGGTGGAAAGGATGCAATTTAGTCCCTTACTTAACGGAAGCGTTAAATTATTATGGGAAGAGGCATTAATTAAAATGTACATTTTCGACCAATTTTCAGTGATTAAAATGCACATTTTCAACTAATATTAAACAAATATTAAGTTCTGAAAAAATCTTTTTTTTTGGCCGAAAATTGTGTTGCACTCGCATATTTGCACTCGCATATTCTATCAAAATTAACGTAAAATGCACATTTTCAACCAATATCTTAGAGCATGCATACATAACATTTAAACGTTTAAGGGGACGAACATGCAACTCACATATATTACCATTTTCACAATTATCTCTATAACATGAATAATGTTTACCTTTTGTAACTGTTCTTTTGTCCCCTGCAATTTCTTTATTTTTCCTGCATGAAATGCTTTGAAAAAGATTATCTTGAAATAGCAATGGTGTTGAAGTTTGAGGGTACCTTTTGTCATTGAAATGACAACACTAGACATTTCATAAAGAGTACCAAACATGGATAGGTCATGTCCATTTGCATAGTAATATTGAAGGGGATTTAACTTTTGGAGAAACAAACAATAGTAACAAAGACAAATAATTATACAAATAGAGAGAAAAAAAAGGAAAAAGTCTTCTCTTGAATGGTTCACTGGTCTACTGTTTATAAAGCAATACTGAAAGTTCCTACACTTCACTACTTACCTCCAAACAAAGCATGTGTGATGGACTATTTACTTCACCATTGATTATTCTTGGCCTAGTGCGGTCTCGACGTCGTAGAGAGTTATAGCTATAGCCTACACTCGTATACTCCCGGCCTCCATCCCAATTTATTTGTCTCTACTTGTTGCATAAATATTTAAAAAAATTTAAATTTATCTCACATTATTTATTTTTCCTTCATAAATTTGAACTAAAAAGAACTCTATTTTGAGATTTCTAAAAAAAGAAAAAAAGACAATCAATTTGAAATGAAGGGAATAGTAATATTAAGATTCCTTAGAATAGACCACCTATTTTAACTTCAAAATTAATTCGAAACTTAAACTGTATTTTATTATCCCAAATAGTAATTAAGTTGTATTTTGGACTAGATAGTTACACTATTACTACAGGGAAATTAATCTTTAAAATTGGTATAAATGTTGTATTTAGTATCTGAACGTAACAAATATTGTATATTCGTATCATGAACAAATATACAATACTTGTGATGTCTAAGTACGAATGTTTGGTATCCATACTTTTAAGTATTAATTGCTATATAATATAGCTTTTTATGACTAAAATATAAGTTGATTACATTGTATACAACTAAATTGCAACAACCTGGAAAATGTGGCGAGAAATCATCAATCTAGCACATTATTGTTTTACTTTGTGTATAGCGTAATTTGTAATAGTGAAAAAACATTCTATTGGGTTCTTTGTATTCCCAACGGGTCTAGATGCAATTATTGATGCAAACAAGTATTAATTGATCGGGCACATATATAGACAATTAGACATCTGATCGAGTTATATAGTTACTCTTTTTTGTCAAACAATATCTTATTAAAAATAAATTTTATACTAATCAAAATGGGTGAAATCTACGCTAATTCAAGACCTCTAATGTAAAGGTTGTATGGGTAACCACGAGATTAAGACCACGAGATTAAGACCACGGATTATCATATACTCCCTCCGTCCCTAAAAGATTATCACATTTTGACTTTTGTTAGTCAAATATTATAAAATTTGATCATGAATTCCCATTGAACGATAAGAAATAATATAGTCTTGTGAGACATTGTTAAATTTGTCTCAATATATATTTTTGAAATATTAACTTTTTATAATTTTTTCGCATTTAAAATAATACTCCCTCCGTCCCTAAATGATTGTCACATTTGACTTTTGGTGGTCAATAAAACACGATTTAAAATACAAATATCTCTTATTCTAAATGCAAAAAAGTTATAATAAGTTGATATTTCAAAAATATATATTGAGATGAATCTAACGAGGTCCCACAAGACTATATTATTTCTTTTCGTTTAGTGAGAATTCGTGATCAAATTTTGTTGTAATTGACCACAAAAGTCAAAATGTGACAATCTTTTAGGGACGGAGGGAGTAGATATTTATGTTTTAAATCGTGTTTCATTGATCATCAAAAATTAAAATGTGACAATCTCTTAGAGACGGTGGGAGTAGTTATTTTGTCATCGAGTATTGAATTATGTGATCAATTTGATCCTTCAACAAGTCCCTAATGCTTCAAACGAGTTAGCATGATTTTTAACTGAGTATCTATTTAATGCACTTATTTAGGTCGAGTAATTTCCCAATTGTATCATTTTCAATAGCTTACTCTTATCGAGTTCTCTATAGACATCGAAAACTAGTCCTACTTCCCTCACAAAAAGTAGTTAGTTTTCCCTCGAAAATGAGTTGTTCTCCTCCTCCTCCTTCTCCCTTTCTCTATAGCCCAACGTCCAGCAGCTTCCCAACTACCTTATTCTACACGTCATCATACCCCTCAACTCACACTCTTCCTCCATCTATTCCTCTCATCCGTCCATTTACACTCTCTCCCAGCTTACGTTTCAACCGCTGCCACGCCACCAGTGCGGGCCCACCCCCTCCTCCGCCGGAATCTGAACCGCAGCCCCCTTCTTCCCTCTCAGGTACCTTTATTTCATTGTTTTTTCCTAATTCGATTGTATTATCTGCTTTTTTGAGTGAGATTTTTTAATGATTATGTTAATAATCATTGAATCGTTTTCTTTTTCCAAATTGGTTACACTGTCAGATTTTTTTAGTGTTTTTTTATTGATTATCGAATAATTACTGATTTAATTCTATTAATTTGATTAATTTATATGTTTTTAGTAAGTTTTTTTTGTTATTATGTAATAATTATCAAATTGTTGCTGTTATTGAGTTGATTATAGTGTCAGGTTATTGCTTGAGTTTGGCGTGTTTATGTGATTAATTATTTGAAAATTGATTACTTGAGTTAATTGAGGTAGTGGAGTGATTGGAGTGGAACGAGATTGGCTAATTTAGTATAGTTTTTGAGTTGGTTGTTTGACGATTTTGGTGAAAAAATTATCGCTCTAAATTGAATATCTATTGAAATTGTGGAATTGGAGTGGTTGCACTTTTCTTTGTCGAGACCGACCTTTTTGTGATCTGGAACTCCTCAAGGTGAGGGTTACTGTAGCGCGTTTGGTCGATATTATTCTCATATCTGTGGTGGCGAAGCATCTAGATTTTCAGATCTTTGGTTAGAGGCTAAACACGATAACTGGTTGAGCTCCAATAGGTGGGTTGACTGTTGTGTATCTTTCACACCATGACAGGGTTACGGTCGTAGACTTATTATAGCTACTCCGATGCCTAAGTTAGCTGGGTGTTGAAATGATAATACTTAATAGAGCTAATAAAACATTACGTTTTTATGGTGGAAAGAAAGGGGTATTTACAGGGGAATGAAGAGTCATGTTTCTTCATTGCATAAATACTTGGATGTGTGTTACACTGTTGCCACGCGATCTCTTTCCTCGGGACACATGTCTTGTGATATAATGTTTTCAGGGAACTTGTGCCATTGAATCAGGAAACATCACCTAAATCCTTGCGAAGCTTTCTTTGGATTGTCGTGTTGAAGAAACTATGAGTTATATGGGCAGTGCATTCTGATGACCGATCTGTGTTTGTTTTTGGTAATGATCATCAGATTATTGGCTTAAATAAATGCATATGTTGTGTTTTATTATTTTGTTGATTTTTAATATCACCCTACATTATCATTTTCTTCTTTTGAATTTTGTATATGAAACTCATAGATGCATGGGAAACAATAATACGTCCCAACGACTCTAGAATTTTCCGGCCTAAGTGGGTTGGGGAGGGAGGGGGCCGGGGGGTGTTGTCGTGTTGGATGCTACGCTAGGACGCACACTTCTAATAACAGGGAGGCTGTTCCCACATGGTTGTACTTGAAATGATATATCATACACGTATATATACCTTAACACATATACAATAACACACCCCTTCATAAACCTTAAGCATGGTTGTACAAGATTCTATGTTATTCGTCCACATAATTGGTTTTTATCATAACTGAAATTCTATATACACTATCTGGTCAGTAAAACAATTCTCTTAAATTGCTCGGAGGAGGGGTCATGGGTTACAAGTAAGAACTTTTAGTTAGGTATATCACACTATGTGTCAAAGTAAGTACTTGTTCTAATGTTTCTATTTTGAGAAATACATTATTTTCAATAAAACGGAAGGTAATCTTATTTTATGCTTAAACATAATTTTCTTTATTTTAAAGCTAGATGTTATAAGGATGTCTAGTTATCTCTATGCAGATGTAGAAATGCATCGAGAGACTTCCTTCCTCAAATAAAATATCTTATGGCGAAATTACTGATGAAATTGACTTATACAATTTCATGGAATAAGCTATGGAAATCATATCATATTGACTTATCGAGGGAAAGCTTTACATGCACTATAAAAAGATAATGTTCCAGGGAGCCAAAGAAAACAATGACCAACAGATGGTGAAAATATAAAGCTTGTATATTGTATATCTACGGATAGCAGCTAACTCAATTCCAATAAGTTTCTAACTTAAACATTTCCTTACATGATTGCCTGTAGTGACCTTTATTATCATAGGATTTAGCTGAGGGCTTTGAATTTGTTACTTAACCATTCCTACATGGTTGCCTGTAGTGGACTTACTTGTTTCCATTCTTCACATAATTACCTGGAATTTATGTAGATAACGTGTTAGTTTCATTTTTTGCCCAAGTTGGCCAAGTAGTTCCTGGTTAGATTTGTCTTTGATAACCTTCACATGTACATGCCCAAATGTCAAATTTTGGTTATCATACTAAGTTCTTTTATCCTTCATTTTAGAATAACAGCTCATTATTGAATGTCAGCATTGGAACGTCAAACATGATGCTTCCAGTATCATGATATTTCTATTGTCATGATGTAGTAGTCTTCTGGTAGCTTCCTATAGTGTTTGGCAAAACCTATTTGTTGTCTGATTTACTTCTATCTGTCTCTTTGAACTAATTATAATCTTAGTTAGAGATGATCTAACAATATTACTGATTCATTGTATTTGACCTATGTCTTGTGTGTTCCTTGATTGCCTTGAGATGATGCTTCGACATGTTTGATTAGGATAGACCGCACCATGAACATAAATCACCTAATTGCAGATGGAACTGATCAAACTGTAAACTAGTGGAACCAGAATGTGTTAACATGGATTATGTTCCATATATTTTCCCTTGTCGGGGTTACCCTAAGATTTAACCCATGTAATGGATGTGCTCGATAGAATTAATTGCATATAAGTGTTCTTTTACATTTCTAAATTTGTTTTCATTGAAATTTTCTTGTACTGTACACTGTAGGGTAGCGCGCCAATACTGATTCTCTGGAGATCTGTTACATCTGTCTAATTGTATGATTATGCAAATGCAAGGCCCCTGTTTTAGGCACCTTTGGTTCTTTTCTGAATAATAATTCTTTTTCATTGTTTCCTCTTTTAAGTGTTTTATTCTTGGCTTCAAGAACGTTATGGCTATGTATATAAAACTGAGAGGGAGTGGAAGGTGTGTAAGTTATATGACTTGTAAGCATTGAAATTGGGGAAGGGGAAGTGACAGTGTCACCAACTTGTCTCACGAGCTACCTTGCTCTTCCTTTTGCTTCCTCCTTTGTACCAAAAAACTGAAGTTAAAGGTGCATGTGCTCGCTAACATCTCCCTTAAAGACAATTTTTATTGTCCATTCCCCTATCCTTACTACATGAACGCTCAACATAGCCAGACTCTGTCAGTTTATAGCCTAAAGATTTCTGTTGGTGTTATTTTTTCCAGGTTTTGCCACAACTATTAGCAGAATTCAGGACACTACTCAGATTTTCTTAGCAGTTTTGTTCTGGATGTCACTCTTCTTCTGGGCTTCTGCATGGGATGGGAGGAATGGTGATAAACCAAGCAAAGGACCTCGGATCAGGAGATAATTTAAGAAATGGATGTCTATACAACAATGGTAGGAGTAGAAACACCATGGTACTGTGAAGTATACTAGTTCTAGCAATACATGGCAACGTGAAAGGCCACTGCGTCACAAACTTAGTTTTTTAGTTCATGTTTCCACATTCCCTACTCGTTCTATATACTCTTATGTATTGTTTATAAACGAGTACTATTTGCAAGTGTAGAGCTACGGATTTACTTAAACGAATTTGAACATTGATGTATGTTGGCTTGCAAAACAAATACTGGTTAACCTTTAAAGGTTCTAAGCCGGTTGTGTAATTGAGTCTTGTTTTATAAAAATATTCACGTATAAAAGCTTGAACCACACTTTTAGTAGTACTTAGCTGGAGGGATTAGAACCCATGCTTTTTCTTTTCTGAAGAAGCCTTTGATTTCTGAGACATTCTTTAAGCAATTAAATTAGGGTTTATGGGTCAAAGGCACCTACATTTATTTTTTGTGTCAATAGAACTCTAGAAGTGAGCGATATTGTTTCATTAATTTCAACTCACGTAGTGCTACTTTCTATATTCATTGTGCAAACTTTGATGTAATGTAGAAGTCTTCAATTTATTTTAACTTAACATTTTATCTAACAAATTGTCAATGCGAAAACTCAAGCATTGAACTTTGTCGTTACGAAATGACAAGAATAATTACTCAAGCATCGAACTTTGTCATTATGAAATGACAAGAATAATTATGTTAATTTAAAACATAGTTCCGAAAGAGGTATCTTTTAACAAGAATAACTTTTTAATGAGGATAAGAAAATAGTAGTACTAATAAAATGCAATTGTGAACATATACAACAAGAATTGTTATATTAATTTTAAATTTATTAAAGTGAAAAATTAAAAATGATTTAGTATCAGATTTTTTTCAAACATAAGTTAGTACTATCATAAGTTAGTATTTGGTAGGTGTTGATTGAAAAATAATCTTATTTTGTATATTGAAACATAGAGAAGAATTAAATACTTATTATAGGTCATTGGCTCATTGTACAAACTTCAATGTGGTACGTAAATACGATGTAATACTCCCTCATCCCTATATTTTAGGATTCATTTTACCATGTTTATGAGATGAATTTAAATTTTTCTTAAATTTTGTGTTAAAGTGGTCATTTGAAGGACGGACTCCCTCTGTTGTCTATTTGTAGTTTTAGCCTCTTTTTTGTTGTTTTGTTATATGATATTTTAGAAAATCAACGTAATATTTGGTCAATATTTTCCCTAAAATCCCTACTGAATGCATTTAAAGTATAATAAATATATATTGAAAAAAAAAATTATACATTCATGTAATTATTTATTAGTTATTAATAAGGGACATATAAGTGAAATGATGATATTGTTTCTTAATTTACGTGAAAAAGCTAGAATGACATATAAGAAATTAAAAACGGAAGAAATACTTGATGTTCATTGACTAAAAGTTGTTTTTATTCAAATGCTTCCATGAATTGATAGTTTTCAAAGAATTTATGTGACATTTTATATTTGAAGCAATTGGAGTTATTTTTAATGTTCTGTGTTACAGTATTAGTATATAATATATTCCCATTTAATGCATAGTGATGGTATTATTCAATTCATTAGACATATAACATAAATATAGGTACGAAATGTGATTCTTTTTGTCTGAGACTCTCTCATTATATTCTTTGGCAAAAGGCAATAATGACTAGCTAGTGTTCTGATGTGAAATAATAACCATACATGAATGACACTTTTTAATTACACAAATTGTTGATCGAGAACGAATATATACTCTTGATTATAGGACACATAAAATAGAATATAGAAAATGAATTGATCAAGTACAGTATATATTTTTCAGGTGAAAATAGAACACTGCTCAGTGCTCACTAAATAATGTGAATTAGAATCATGGTTGATTGGCATACATCGAAGATTTAACCTTCATTTATATTAATTATAAATGAAGGTTAAATCTTGATATGAAAAACGACAATATTAATTAAAATAAATTGGCCGTAGTATTTAATTAATCCATCCCAATAAAAGTTAACAAACTCAGAGGTATTAATTATATTGACACACATTTTTCATTTATTGAATCAAAATTTAATATCAATAGTAAGACATATCAAAACTATGATTATTTTTATTTTAGACCCTGAACTATCACATAAATTTCAAATTGGACCCTGATACTATCATAAGCCTCAAGTTGCCCCTTATACTACGTTTTGTCTCATTTTGCCCCCTCAAATGCCAATTTTAGATTAAATTTCGTTTTAAAAGAAGGGCAAATTTGGATGATCACATATATCAAACTTTTGGGGCGTTTTTACAAATAACTAATGATAGTAGCATGGTCCAATTTGAAACTTACGTGATAGTTCAGGGTCCAAAATGAAAATAAGCCTGGGATTTATTTTTAGTTTAATAAGTTTTGTTATTTGTGAATTCTGCCCAAAAGTTTAATATATGTGCTATTTCAATTTTGCCCTTATTTTAAAACGAAATTACATCATATTTGGCGTTTTAGGGGGTAAAATGAGACAAACCATAGTATAGGGTCCAATATGAAACTTATAATAGTATTAGGGTCCAATTTGAAGTTTGCATCATAATTCAGAGTCCAACATGAAAATAAGCCTCAAAACTACTAGAGTTTGATAAATTTCCACCAAGCATTCTACGTTTTAACTTTCGACCATTAATTACTTTTTATTTGTTACTTTAATAGATATAAATGGTTTATTAAATACTTTTTCCTTAATAATATTATTCCTTATTAGTTTTAGTAACATTAATTTAATTAATAGTTAAAGATTTCGGCATTAAAAATGAAAGTCCTTTTAGCCGAGCTTATTAATTACTCTTATTGTTGTGTGTAACAATTGACTAGCTAGTTTTGGAGAACTTTATTGCATTCTCGTGAATAGTTTATAGTTGAACAGACAACTTACCAATAAATATTTTTACTTTTGTTACCATTAAATATTTGAGAGAACATGAGAAAGTACATAGTACTATTACATGATTTTGAACTTTTGGGTTAAGACTATTTTGAACGCATACTTTTTAAGACATTATTTATCTCTACCAATGGTTTGCGATATACGTTCGCTAATATATAAGAAAGCTATTGAATAATGGCTTAAATTCCGACAGGCCCTTGAACTTTGATCATCTGGTCAATTTGGCCCCTGAAGTTTGAAAATAGGTCTACTTGCTCCCTGAACTTTCACAACAGGTCATTTTGGCCATTTTCATAACTGTTCAGGGTGCAAATTAATAAATTTTAACTTTTTATGAAGGACAAAATAGGAATTTAGTATATAATAGACATTTTGAGGTCACTTTTAATAAAGAAAATATATTATGGCTCTTTTAAAAGAAAATAAAATTATTAAAAACAAAATAAATAAATAAAATAATCCCCCTCCCCCCGTCGTCCCCAACCCCCATCCCTCATCTCCGGCAACTGCCTTTTCCTTCCCTCGTCCCCTCCATCTTCTCGTGCAGGTTCTATCAATGGTGAACGGTTTTAGGGTGGGGTGGGTGGGGGTTTATTATTATTTAATAATTTAATATTAATTTTATATTACTTTTTAATTTTTTTAAATTTTTTATTACTTTGTCTATTATAAATTGACTCGTAATGCCTATTATTGTTGTATGCCTATTTTACCCTTCATTTTAAGGTGAAAATGGCCAAAATGACCAGTTAGGATAGTTCAGGGGGCAGGTAGACCTATTTTCAAACTTCAGGGGCCAAATTGACCAGATGAGCAAAGTTCAGGGGCCTGTCGGAATTTAAGCCTTGAATAATTAACATGAATTCGATATACATAACAAACACATATGACAGGCATTTTAGTTATACATCGAACTCTCGTACCATACACACTAGAAAAAATATGAGAAAAAATTACATAACAAACATATATTGCACGCAATCCAATTGTAAATCGAACGCTCGTACCATACACACTACGAAAAAAATGACCAAAAATTATTATCTTGAAAGGCAATGACTTCCCAATATATATATACCAGAATTCTGTTATGAAACCTAGTAACACTTGCCTATAAAAAGTAGTATAAATCTACAATGAAATCTCTTCTCTTAATTATTTTCTCAAAGTGTCCACCTTGTATCATAATAAATCTCCCTACGTAACCCCCCACCCAATAAGTAGCCACAAATATGAATATTGGGGTGGGAGATCTTTACAAGGTGGTGGCCGCCGTGACGCCACTTTACGTCGCCTTGGTATTAGGCTTTGGCGCCATCAAGTGGTGGCACATGTTCAAGTCCGACGACGTCGACGCAATAAACCGATTGAATTGCTATTTCATCGCCCCATTTTTTGCGTTCCAATTTGCCTCCCATATCAATCCTTATGAAATGAACATGAAATTCATATTGGCCGATATTATATCAAAAGCAATCATCATTGTGATTCTTGTGATTTGGGCAAATTTTAGTAGTAAAGGAAATTATCCATGGGCTGTCACATGTTTCTCTTTGTGTACCTTAAGTAATACACTTGTTGTAGGGGTGCCTTTATTAGGAGCCATGTACGATGAAATGGGTGCTAATCTTGTTGTTCAATCCTTCGTCATGCAGTCGCTTGTCTGGTTTATTGCATTATTGTTCTTGTTAGAGCTTCATCGTGCCAGAAATGATTATTCTTCCAAATTAGATATTAATAATAATAATAATAATGGCGATGTTTCGATTGGCGTTGAAGAAAACGTCGTCGTTGAAGGTAGTCGTGAGGAGATGAATAAAGCCACAGCACCACCATTTATTGATTTGATGAAGATTGTTAGCCTGAAGCTAATTTGCAATCCTAATTGTTTTTCTTGCATTATTGGGATAACTTGGGCTCTTATAGCTAATAGGTATATATGGTTTTTTAATTGTTTTATTATTGTGATTTGAAATTTTGAAGACAATTTAATGGTTTTAATTTGTAGGTGTAATATAAGCATGCCTAGCATAATAGAAGGATCTATATTGATTTTTTCCAAGGCTGGAGCTGGAGTTGCAATGTTTAGTATGGGTAAGTTTATTTGATGAATTTTTATTGATCAAATTGTGTTAATTACAGTTGGCTTATTAAGTTCCAGTATTATGAATTTGTGATCAGGGTTATTTATGGCTCTACAAGACAAATTGATTAGCTGTGGAGTAAATATGATGTTGTTTACATTGGTATTGAGGTTTGTTGTTGGCCCATTAGCGATGACAATTGGATCTATTGCTATGGGTTTGCATGGTCATGTGCTACGTGTGTCTATTCTCCAGGTATTCTATCGCATATTCACATGCATTATTATCGACTTCACTACTGTTGCACTTAATCGGGTTATATAACAATAAGTGTTTTTGTTATCGAGTTCACGAGCCATGCACGTTCCTTATCGAGTTCACGACGTGTACTTGACTGGGAGGAGTGAATGAGATATATTTTAAAAGAAAGTTCATTGATCATGTCAATTTGAAATATTTGAGGTAAGAGTAGTGACATAATATACAAATAATTGACTGTTCTTGCCATTGACCCCGATGTAGTAAAAAAATTGTTTGGGACAATATTAAATAATACATTAAGTAAAATTAAATTAATTATATTATTTGGAGGATATGTACATTTATGATATAAAGAAGTTAACATGTGTACAATACTACAATTTTCAATTCTCGTTATAAGAATATTATTTTTAACGCATATGTTTGTCTTTAAATTAAGAAATGGGTTCCACTAATACGAAACCAGGCTCCCAGGCCCAACAGATCTGTTCTAAAATGAACATGGGGCCGTTATTGGGCCTTGGGGGCTTGAGGAGTACTAGAATCGTGCCGATGGGCAAGCCCCAAATCCATCAGCTAGGCTCGGTATGTTTGTCATATATAGAAATATACTAATACGAGACTAATAAGTTGGAAATTACATTGATTAAATAGCTCAGGTAGATATATTTATAAATATTGAATCTATTCTGTTAATTAAAAAGTCCACCCCAATACGGCAATACATAATTGTATTTTGAACAGTTGGAATCGAGTACAATTCTTTCCGGATAATTTACTATTGAGTTTTTTCATTTTAATATTTTTTTCAAATTCAATTCCAATCTACTTTGTGATACAATTCAAGTTAAATCGATAATATTTAGGTTTGACCTGAGTTTGTTTTTGTTCAAAACTTGAATTGAGGGCAATTCAATTAAATCGGAATATGTTGATTTATTATCATCAAGTTAGTCATAAAAAATTTGTTCTAGTAGAATTACAATTTAATTTCAATTATCGATTCACATTTTTCCTATTTTTGAAGGCCGCATTACCACAAGCAATCATCGCTTTTGTTTTTGCAAAAGAGTATGGATTACATGCCACCGTGCTCAGCACTGCGTGAGTTCCTTGTCACCTTTCATCTAGATTATTGTGTACATTTATCGCTAATTTATAAGAAAATAGGATTATTGCATACATTCTGTAAAATTACCCAATTACAAAAAAGTATTATTACGTACATGCTATAAAATTATCTTATTTAGTTTTTAACTATTAAAATTTACAGATATTACCTTACAAATTCATTTATATGTAATTTTATATTTAAATTGAAAATTGTTACATTAGTAATAAAATATACTAGAAATAAAAATATTTGCTATATTTATGAGAATAAATATTGTACAACCTAATATGGTCTATATAGTAATAATTGAGTTTATAACACCTAAGAAGTTTTAAATTACCAACACTCAAAACTATAGTAGATAGTTTGCATGTTGTTCATAATTTAGTTGTTCAAGATTAAAAGTTGTGACTTTGTTAATGGAGTCTTTGATAATTTCAGGGTTATATTCGGAACTTTAGTCTCCCTACCAATCTTGATAGCTTATTTTGCTATTCTGGAGGCTCTAAACTGAAAGCATTGAACAAATTTGTACAAGATTCAAGATGTTTGTTACCGCAATTGTATAATCCTAGCTTGAAAGGAAAAAGTCAAGCAATACATATCTATATATTTACTTTTGGTTTAATTTGTAGGGGAATTTAATTATAAACACATCAAAATTTTGAGAAATATGAATGGTGAGTTTTGTATCTTTGTTTGATGATTTGAGAAGTATGAATGTTAGAATATAAGAAAATCGTTCAAATAGCCAAAAATCTGATATGTATTTTATTAGTGTCATTCTCTTTCTCCATACTAGTAAAAATATAACAAGTTAACAATAATAATAAATGTTAATATTGGGGCTTTAAGGGAATATACAGACTCATTCAAAGATTCATTTGTTAAAACCCTCCAGCAAGCATTTGTTACTCATTCAATGTACTATACAAGTATAACCCAATTGGATGAAGTGAGACTTTGAGGGTATAGGCTAAGGTCATTAGTACATCTTTTAAGGGAATATACTATTTCAAGTCGTTATTATCTATATTATATATAAGGCATATTCACTATATGCCCTCTATACTATCGTTTTAGTTACAATATGTCCTTTATACTTCTGGTTGTTGAGGTGTCCCTAAACCATTTTTTCCAATATAGGGGTATATTAAAATTAAAACGATAGTATAAAGGGCAGATAGTGAATAAGCCTATTTATAACGTGAGAAGCCTCAACTAATTGCTGAAGCACGAAACATCATCTAGGTTATCCATGTGGCGCGATTAAAGCTTGACATGCGTCCATTTTCATATTTGAAAATAACTATCATGTTATCCATTTTAGGACTAAAGGCATTGTTCATCATACACGTTTCTACTTGGGTTCTTGTTCATCACTCATGTTTCAAAACATTTCAGTTCATCACTCAAGCTATGAAAAGAGGCAAGATCATTACTTCCGTCACTGAGGCAGTTAACTACACCATTTTTTGTTCATGTGCGAGGCATGTGCCTCATTTTATGGGCAATTTACTCATTTTAACGAAAATAATGATTTTGTCTCATTTCGTAACGTGAGTGATCAACTGGAACATCTCTCTACTAATATTTTTTCTTGTATATTTTTTGTAAGTCCTAGTCCCTAACCAGTAGTAACCACCAACTATTGAATCTACTTTGACTTATTTATAATTAATGTAATTTTCCATCGAGGAAAACTTGTTGAGGAAGAACAAGGAAACTTTCGTTCTGGGTCTAATTTTCGGTCAAAAACACCATTTTCGACCAAGTTAACCAGTTTGAACGATACCTCTACAGTGTCTAATTTGAGTTGGACCATATTCCGGCCAAACCCACCGGAGAAGACAACCTTCCAACCAACCAACCAACCATAGCCGACCAAGTATATTCCTTAAGTTTCTCAATAAATGCTGCCATGTGTCCCAGGTCGGCCTCACTAACGGAGTAGTGATTTTGCCTCATTTCGCAATGTGAGTGATGAACTGGGACGTTTTGAAACGTGAATGATGAACTGGAACCCAAGTGAAAGCGTGCATGATGAACAGTGTCTTTAGTCCTCCATTTTGTATAAACATATATGTTTAGTCATGTTTTTCATAAAATATATTTAAATTACAAATATGTTTTATTTATGCATATATATTTAATAATATTCTTATAAATAAGAATTTATTTTTATATAACAATAATTGTTCAATATTTAAAAAGTAATAGTAATAATTTTGGATCATATGCAATTATCTTTTTGTTTTATGTTTTTATAATAATGCATCATTTGAATAATAATTTCAACTACAGAAAAATTATTACGAAAATAAAATAAAGTTATGCACACAGACGAGACTGTGCTCAAACCACTAATATGGAATAATATGCAAAGAAATTTGGAAGAGTAACCCCTCCCCCCTTTTATTTCAATTTTTGCCTCCCTTTAATTTTTTTCTTTGATTTTAGTACTTCTCCCTATGAAATTGACAAATTTACTCTTAATGAAATCATCCCCTTATTACATGTTATCTACCGTTGTCCCTTTCTTCCTTCTCTTTCTTGCTTTTCTTATTCTTTGAAATAATGGGTTTAGATCTTACGAAATAATTTTTTGATCCGAATTTAACCTCTCTCATTGTGTGTTGGATTAAAAATTTACGGAATAAGTAATATGCGGACTAATCTGTAACTTTTGCCACTTTCGAGACTAAACTGCAACTTGATTACACTATCGAGGACTCTTTGTGTAATTCGCTCTTGAAACAAACAACAATTTGATGATTCAAAGAAGAGAGACAATTGTCGATTTGGTCCCAGATAGTGGGACGAAGTTTCACTTCGGTCGTAGATAGTTATACTATTACAGATTAGTCCCCAGAAGTGGCTCAAATGTTGCAATACAATCTCCAAAAGTATCAACGTCGCACATTAGTCCTTATTTTTTCGAGGACCATACTGTAATATTTGTTATTTTCGCGAACTATATTACAATAGTTATACTATTTTCAAGGATTATTTGCAATATCATAAATGATAATCATTTGAGATTAAAATGTAACAACGTCTATTATCTCAAACTAAATCTATAATTACCTTATCAAACAAGACAAAATGGAATATAACCCGAAACCTTGAGGAATCGTTACATACTCTTCCTTGGCGATTTCCATGCCGAAGTCAATTGTCATCATTTAACACACAAAAGCTGCATCTCAACTAACACTACCAAAAAAGAATATTTTTTACATTAAATAAAAAGAGAACTAATCAATGGGAATCAAATAACCTCTCATGTGGAACTTATAAAAGAAACTATGTTATACTACTCCGTATTAAACTATATGGCAACGATGTTTATTATTCTATGTCTTCCATTTTAATTTGAAATCTTAAGTCAAACATATATATCTTAGCTAAAAGGAACAACTAGGATGCATGTTACATGCACTAAATGAAAACCAATCCTTCACATTTCCCCTTTCTTCAAAACAAAGATGATATATATCTCACTTAATAAATAACGATTCTATCGCATTTTATCCGAAGCACATGGTGAATTATCATTATGTCTTAGATTCCTCTACTTAAGTTAGTGAAACTTTGGGTGTGTAGTAAGATGATTCTCCAAATGGTGTCATTAAGTGGGTAATTATTACACTTTGGTCGTGTAAGCGGTAATAATATGTAAATGGCTCATGTAATTAAGTATGGAGTATGTAACATGTATGCAAATGGTCTCCAAATTAACACATCCACTAAAAATTTACTATAATACTTACTTTTTAGCTATTTTGTAATTCTAATAAAATTGAAATAAATATCTATCTTTTTTTAAATGACAGTAAATGATCCTTGTAAGTGTGATCGTGTGCGCGAATGGTCCTCGAAAGCGTGTATGATATAAGCAAATGATCCCCAAAATAAATTAAACTTAAATTTTCTTTCTCCGTTAACATTTACGATGATGTTAATTTAGGGGCCATGTGAGGCACACAATATACATTTACAAAGATCATTTATTTGCACATCATTACCACTTTCAGGAACCAAAATATAATGGTTGCCCACTTACTAAGATTATTTCATCAATTGTCTCCTAATTTTAGCTCATACGAATTTATTAATGAATATAATTAGAGTTCAATTTATTAACATACCATTCATAATATATGATAATTAACGAAAATTAACTAGAGAAGAGTAAATTGCCTGTGTGTGGCAAATACCGTTTGGTGCTAAATGATTTAATAGCCCTTATTATCTAATACTCTTTTGCTCTTAAATAATTGACATAATTTAGTTTTTGTTGGTCAAACTTTACAAAATTTGATAATGAATTTTCATTAAACGATAAGAAAATAATGTAGTCATATGAGATCTTGTTATTAGAATCGTCTCAATATATATTTTTTGAAGTATCAATTTTTTTATAATCTTTTCGCATGTAGAATATGACATAGTTACGTTTTAAATCGTATTTTGTTGACAATGAAAAGTCAAAATGTGACAGTTAAGGACGGATGGAGATTCTCAAGTGAAAAAGAATGAAGCATAAGCGACACTAACTTAATATTGCAACTTTGAGCACAAGAGTAGAACACACACATAAATGCATGCATGCATTATTGAGCATTATATTGATGAAAAACAAAGCAAATATTCTTTCACACCCGTGCCATTGCATATAGTATATATATACATGACTCATGATCCTCTCTTTAATCAAATATCATTACACAAAAACTTCATCTTGCCTTGTGATCATAAAATTCCTACGTACATAGTTAATAAAAATGATATCGTTGGGAGATATTTATAAGGTGGTGGCAGCCGTGACACCGCTTTACGTCGCCTTAGCGTTAGGCTACGGTGCCGTGAAGTGGTGGCAGATGTTCAAGCCCGAACAAATTGATGCAATAAACCGCTTCAATTATTACTTTATCTCCCCATTTTTCGCCTTCGATTTCACGTCTCATATCAATCCTTACAAACTTAACCTTAAATTCATATTTGCCGATATTATCTCTAAAGCCATAATAATTATAGTGCTTCTCATTTGGGCAAATTTCACTACCAAAGGAAATTATCCTTGGTTTGTTACATGTTTCTCCTTGTCTAGCTTAAATAACACACTTGTCGTAGGGGTGCCCTTGCTAAGGGCTATGTATGGTGCAATAGGAGGTGATCTTGTTGTTCAATCATTTGTTATTCAATCTCTCTTGTGGTTTATAGCTTTGCTTTTCTTGCTAGAATTGCATCGTGCTCGAAATAGTTTCGGTTCCGAGTTTGATAATAAGGTTACGGATATATCTCAAGGCCATATTATTTCAGTTGAAGATGAAGAAATCGTAAGTCGTTCTATTGAGATGAAGAAAGCCACACCACCATTTTTGCAGCTCATGAAGATTGTTACTCTCAAGCTTGTTCAGAATCCTAATGTTTATTCATGCATTATAGGGATAACTTGGTCCCTTATTGCTAACAAGTAAGTATATAGTACGTTATCATCAACTCGAAATTGTGTACACTTTGAGTACATGCATAAGGCATGATTTTTGCATATAATCTTCACGAGTCTTTCTGTTAACTTTCATTTGATTTCAAATTATGTTATATTATTAAATAAACTCTATTACCATAAGTAGACTTTTAGATGATTATAAAAATTGTTTACAAGCTACCGGAGTCAATTCATATCTTATTATGGAGTGGACTACAATTAACTAATACAAATTGATGCTTCAATAATTAAATCAATCGCTTTTTCTATTAATACGTTAAATTATTCATCAATCACTTTCTTATGTGATTAGGGAGTTAACTGTGCGAATGATCCCAGTAAGTGGAGGCCTAGTACATTTTGGTTCTCGAAAATGTGTATATTGGAGTATTTTAGTTCATGATCCGTTAACATTGACGGTTTTCGGCGTGTTCAAGTTTTGGGGAAAAAATGAAACTTTTGAGAAGTTGGTTACCTTAATGAAACTGGGGGACAAATGACTAAATTACCCCTTGATACACTTTTTTTTTCTTCAATTTTTTTCAATTTTTTTTAATTTTTTTTCAATTCTCGCTCTTTGATTTTTTCCTAGTAAAAAAAGGTTCGATTTCAGTAGTTGTTTAGCAAAAAGTTTCGATTTTCGCCAAAAATGTTCGAAATCAAAAAGGTTCAGTTTTCGTAGTTTTTTGTCAAACAACTACCAAAATCAAAAATCAAACATTTTTTGTCAAAACCAAAATTTTTATTTAAAACACCTACCAAAATCGAACTCTTTTTCAAAAATAAAAAAATGGGGGGGGAGTAATTTAGTCATTTTACCCTTCCAAATTTCATTAAGGTAATAAACTTCTCAAAAGTTTCATTTTATCCCCAAAACTTCACTAGTCAGGTCGAAAACCATCAATGTTAACGGATCATGGACCAAATGCACCATTATACACACTTTCAGGGACCATTTCCGCAATAATGCCAATATCAGGGACCAAACTGCACCAGAAACCCACTTATTGAGACCATTCCTGCAATTAACTCTGTGATTAGGGGAATCATTGTGGAGAAGTAGTGATCAATTACTCTTCACTTTGCGAGATAATTACTAATGGTTCTATTATTAAATGGAAGTCTTTTGCCGGTGCAGTGTTGATATTGTGTATTTAGGTGCATTTTGGTCCCAAAAGTCGGCCATTTTTGCTAGTCAACGCTAAGGTTTAACTGAAAAGTTAATTTAGGGACCAAATAACGCACTTAAATATACACACTATAAATGATCCTCATAATTTAATGGGATCATTCTGACAATTAACTCACACCTAACTTATGTATATTATTATAAGCTCCATAATTTAACATGTTTTAGGTGGCATATCGACATGCCAACTATAGTTGAAGGATCTATACTGATTTTTTCCAAGGCCGGAGCCGGTGTTGCAATGTTTAGTATGGGTATGAACTAATAATATGCCTTTCTCTTGTTTTTTAATGACATTTGGGTATTTTAATTGGACCAATTAAAAGGATTTTACTTGTTGACTAATAATCAAATATTTCAGGGCTATTTATGGCATTACAAGAGAAATTTATAAGTTGTGGAGTGAGTTTGATGATATTAGGGTTAGTATTGAGGTTTGTAGTAGGATCAATAACAATGGCAATTGGCTCTATTGCTTTGGGTTTGCGTGGCACTGTGCTTCGTGTTGCAATTCTCCAGGTATTATCATCATTCATCAACATCAAGGAGTATTAAAATGTTCTAAAATCAAATAATTAAGTATTATTTGTTCTCAAGTAATTATTTAATTTCAATGAACAATTGCTAATAGTAATTATTTCTTATTCAATTTTGAAGGCAGCACTACCCCAATCGATCACAGCTTTTGTTTTTGCAAAAGAGTATGGATTGCATGCGACAGTACTTAGTACCGCGTGAGTCAATTGTACATAATGTTTTGTTAACGTTATTTCAATATTTTTCTTAAAATATATACTTGACTTTGTTACTATTAATTATTGGCACATATTGTTCATAATTTCAATTATGATATTATAATGTATTATGTATTTGTTTGATAATGTATATTTGTTTTTTATATTTATGTTAAATAAGAAGGATAAATATTAGTTTTGAGATTTATGATAATAAGCACGGCGAGAAATATTAGTTTTGAGATTTATGATTGAAAGTTATTAACAATATTTATATTTTCTTGTTTGATTTCAGGGTTTCATTTGGGACAATATTATCTTTGCCAATCTTGATCGCTTATTATTCTATCATGGAGACACTTCATTAATATCTTAAACATTGAAAAAAAGTTAGCACCGAGACACTGATATGTAAGGGGTTTTATTGAGCGACAAGTAAAAGGGAAAAGCACAATTATTAGAATCCGTACATAATGTTGCTCATTTAATAAATTTCTTCTCCAATTGTATTATGATTATGGAGAAAAGGAAAAGATCAACATTTTATGTACATTAACTTCAATTTTGTGAAATAATTATAAATATACTCACAAAATTGAATCAAATCAACAAGTTGTAATTTGTTATTAAATGAATCGAAGTGTCTAATGATGTATGAAAACAGAGCTCTTTGTGCAAAATACAAATGCATATATAAATGAGTTGATGTTTAATTTTGCATAATAAAAACGATAAATAGTTACAATAACATTCTCCCAATAATGTAGAAGTTGTATTTCAATCCTAAATTTAACAATAGTCGATTGTACTTTGATCCCTGGATTAATCATAAATACCTTAAATGGTTGTGAAAAGATTGGGTGCATCAATACTTCCATGCATCAGGTGCATCAGGTACCCATTTAAAGGTTTCATGTGGGTACTGTACCCACTTCAAACTTCATCATTGGTACTTGTATCCAAATTGTACTATAACAATGGTACAATACCACATATTTATCAATCCAAAATTAATATGTGGTATTGTACCATTGTTATAGTACAATTTGGGTACAAGTACCAATGATGAAGTTTCAAGTGGGTACAGTACCCACGTAAAACCTTTAAATGGGTATTGATGCACCGGGTGCACCGAATTATTGATGCACCGAATCCGGACTCGTCCCACTGTTCTATTGCTTTAGGAGAGGAGCGACGGCTCAACTTTTTCATAAACATTGATCGAAAATGTACAATTTTAATTTCTCTTTTCATAAATATTTTAAATTTTGACAGAAATTGAAACAATTGAATCAACCTTGTAGACGAAGAATCATTTGGCATCAAACAAATTGATCAATAGATATACATAATTATATATCACCGGTTCGTTCTCTTTACAATTCTTTCAAATACAAATAAACACACACACACACACACATACACAATCGATCATTAAATCCGAATACTATAAACAAAGAAAGTGCGGTTGATCATTTCAACCAAGCTTCTGAATAACTCATTACTGGTATGACTAAAGCGCCATCTCTTTGATGAGCTATGCATTCATATTGTAATAACCTCTATATGTTCTAAAAATCTAGTTGGAGCTAATCTTATATGCTTCATCATGTGTGTTAGGTTTCGAAATTACATGTATCGTTTCGGTTGTGTATGTGCGGATGCCATCATCTATGTAGATGAGTTTGATGTTTTTCCTTTTGTGCTTCTTCGGCATTGTTAATGACCTATTAGTACAATTTACTATGTTGTTATTGTCTTTTTTGGGTATTTGATTGACCATTACATAGCAAACCTTCTCCAAGTTGGGAATAGCATGGAGATGAGAAGGAAGATCGATGAAGAAGTCTCCATATGCATCGGTTATGCCACTTGCCCATTGTTTTTTCTTCTTTCCATGCCCGCAATGTACAACAACTGATGCACCTAATATATAGATAGAACACAACATGCATGATGAATACATAGATGATTTGTTACACTTAGCGTTGACTATATTAGTCGATGGTCACTAATGCTAATAATGATTACGGGTTTATGGGCTAGTCGTTCATTAACTCTAACATGATTGAAACCTTGTTTTAAATGGTACTTAGAGGAGAAATCGCCTCCTAATTTTTTCAAAAATATAATTTCTATATGAGCATATTTTTAAAATAATAGGTATTTCTTTTTTCAAAAGTGTGTTGTTCGACTGTTAAGTTTTCATATGAGTTTTCTTATTTGTGTGATATCAAGTTATTATCCGTCTCCATAGCTTGTACATTAATCTTGGTTCCTTTGAAATGGATTGTCTAGTTTTCGGTTTGATTCTTAATAATGATCCAAATTCATTACAAGCATAACTTTAACTCGAATCTAAATAATAATAATGCTAAGTTTACTAAATAATGCATTAGATATATTTACGTCAAATAGTATACATATATAAAAATATATTTTTTACAAAATTTAAAAATAAACCATCGAAATTAAAACTGGACAAATCTTGAAAATAGAGGTAGTAATTCATGTAAAGAAGATGAGAAAAATCACCATGTAAGAACATAACAATAAATAAGAAAATTGGTACTTCCTCTGTCCCTGAATTTAAGAACCAATTTCTTAAATAAAAATCTATTTTTATGGTTCCACTTTATTAAATTTGGTAAGAAATTTTTTATTTCTGAGATGAATTTAAATTTTTCTTAAATTTTATGGAGAAGTAAATGTTCGTTGAGAAAATGGACTGAGGGAGTAAATACAAATTGGAATTACCTGAGATTGGCTGAGGAGGAAGATGATGAGCTTGTGCGTCCACACAAGAAAGGCAAAGAAGCTGGCCAGTTATAATAACTGTTGAGAGCTTCTCTTCACCATAACCAGCAACATGCACCAATTCTTCTCTTGTAGAGAGATCCACCAAAGGGTTTATCCGTCCTTTCACACTTTCTATCATAAAACATCCAACAATAAACAAGCAGAGTATCATTGGGTGATGATGTTTCTTCATTTTGGTAAGTAATTTGCAGGTTCCTGAGAAAATAAGGGTCATCATCTTTGTGTTTTAAAGAGGTTCCGTAATCTTTGTTTCAAAGCAAGCAATAGTCGAATGAAATAGACAATGAAAATCTACCATCTTTGGATATGTACATGTGTTTATATATATATATTGCAATCCATGGTTGACATGGCTTTTTCAAATTTCTTGGCATTTACATTTTTGCCCTTACATTTCAGGGGAAGGTTCATCATTTTATTTTATCTATTATAGATTAGACTAATTATTGTTTCACCTAAATGTCTTTGGGCTTCCTCATCACTTGCTTGCTCTGTAATACCTAACCAAAAGGTGTCTTTATATGAAACAATAGAAAAATGTAGTATGTGTTGATTGCATTGGTTCCAAAATATTTGTTTTTCGTACTAAAAAAAATCCAATTTTATATTTTGATAAAAAGGTCATATTATTAAATTATAAATATTCTACGTACTCCTTATGTTTAATACTAATATTTCGGATTATAAATGAATCTAAGAAGATTGTTAAATATGTATTCGTTTAATTAGTGAAGGGCATTTTTGTGAAATAAAAAGCTTAGTAGTTGTAATCTTACGTAAGAGGGAAAATCTTGGTAAGAAAACAGAAAGGCTTCTTGGTCAGGGGATGGTATAATATATTATTTGAATTGGAAGAGTAACTATAAGGTTGGTAGCCTAATATTATAGGCTAAGTTTGGCATTTTATTTTGGTACACTTACAAGCCTCACTATGTCCACGTCCCCAGTAGTTATACTAGCGTGCGTATAATGGCAATATAGTCAAACCAGTCTCAACTATATACTTAAATAAACTAAGTAAAAATAGGGGCAATGTTTGCAACCTCAGATTTTGTCTTGTTGGGTTAGACCAACTAAATTGGTTTTCATCAGGAGAAAACACAACATCTCAAAATAGTCAACGTAATACTACTACCTTGTGTAATGTGTATGGGAACCTCGGTTTTCTTAATCAATTTCCATTGAATTATTTGAATTGTCTATTTAATTTAACCTGCTGATAAGTGCAATCATCTTTATTAATCTATGGACTATGATAACTTTAAACGGCATGTGAATATAAGTACCATATTATTTGATTATTTAGACAAAAAATGTCGAGGGGTGATATTGGGCTCTTGCCTCTTGGACAATAAACGAATTGGACCCTATCTGGATTTGATCATCTTTAAGGTCCGAAAGATTAGTCAGTAGTCACTTTCCTTGATGAATGATGAGTCCAGTGGAAGTAGTCCTTACTTACCAGCGGTCTTGGGCCCCTAGGCCTTGTGGTACGAGTTGCATAAGTCATGAGAGTATTATGACTATAAGTCTATAAGAGTATGAGAGGTTAAGCCAAATAGGCCATGGTTTGCAATCAAGCAATAGGTTGATTTTATGATCAGTCTAGACATAAAATCACAGGTTCAGCCTCCATAAGGTCGACGAATCTCTCACAATACGGTTGGGTGTTCATAGTCGTTTTAATGCTTAAGTCTATCGGGATACTTGTTTTCTAGATGGTTAGACTGAATTAAGTCACCCCAAAGCTTATACCACTTCGGTAGCTAACAAGAAATTTATAATCGAAGATCTGTTGGGTAACTAATTATGTGCAAGGCTCCAGATTTGAGTTACACAATCACATGCCAAAAATCTTCTCCATTTTACCTTATATTGCTTATGCCTATCCGGATCAAGCCTAGCAGACATCCACCATAGTTCAAAATGCAGAGTTTCATTTAATTCAAAATTGTTCAAACAATTAGCAGTTTTATATGAGAAGAAGTCCAGAACATTATTGCTATGCGCCTATCCGGTATGCAGTCGTTTTTTCAGTGTTCAACTGAAGAAGTAAAAAAGGCTTCCTACTGTACATGTTATTCACAGAATCTTATAGGTCCAGCAATAATAGCAAGTCCTGCAAATGTTACTCTAATAGCCAAAGGCTACATAGCTACTGGAATTCCCAGGACACTGCTAAGACGCCCAGAAGTTAGCCACAGATGTTCATGATGGATCTAGTGGCGCGATGACACCTGAAAGGGCGATGGTTGAACGCACCTACGACTATTTCCACGTCACCAGCAGCCGGTGCCCGGTGGAACAACAGGATCAACCAGGAATTCCAGTAGCTTTATAGCTACTTTTTGCAAGTCTTGTGGTCACATTGTCACCATTTTCCAAAACATTATTTTATTGAACACTCAATAATTTTTGAAAACTAGTTGCCTAAAAGTCCGGGACATGTGTGTTATGTCCATTTCATCTATTCTACAATGCATAGGTTGTCCATGTCTCAAAAGATTGACCTGTTTGCGTTTTAATAGAGAGTCAAATTTATATAAAATTATCTTTCATCCATGAAAGGGAAATTAGATAGGACTACTACTTTTCTTCTCAAACAATATGGACATATGGTCCTCAACCTCTCTGTATCTTGAACCACTACTCAATTCAACGTGCTTCATTTATTGAAAAATTCAAGTGCACCGACTTTTCACCGTTCTATTGACATTAGTGAATGGAAAAGGTTACGTAACGGAGTCAATTTTTGTGTATTAATTAGTTGACTTTAGTTTTGTCTTAACTTAATTTGAATCATCGGAGTAATTTATTTTAGATTTTTTTAAATCTTATGACTATTTTTAATAGATTTGATTATGCTAGTTTCCCTTTAATTAATATTTCTTCTGTTTCAACAAACTTGATTGTTTTGATAAAAACATTATATTAAGGAAAGAAAGAGTTTATTAATATATCCTCAAAAAGTAAAAAGTATTTTGAAGCACTATTACTTCATTGAAGGGTAAAACAAAAAAAATAACCTTAAAATTGTATTGAAACTATAAACAATCAAATATTTTGAAAAATTAAAAAATTTCTAAACAATGAGATTAGTGAAACATAGGGAGTACAAAGTTAACTAGTCCTCAAGTACAAGAGAACTTGTGTTGGAGTTCCTCGCTTGTGGGAGGATTCGAACATGGCCATGCATGCATGCATGGGGCAAGAGCATGATCAATAGTAGAGTTCTAGTCAAAGTAAAAGACATCAATATGAGATAAGGTTGAAGTGTGTAATTGTATATGATTAGGATTGTAATCATAGTACAATTAGGACATTCAAATTGTCTATAAATAGATAGTCGAATTAATTGATTAGTAGTACTTTTGATAGATATTATTCACAAGAGTTAACTTTGTAGTTTGAGTGATTGTAATCTTCAAATTAGTGATCAATAAAGTTATTCTTAGTGGTGCTTGGTGAAGCCAAAGCCACAACCAATCTTGATTGAGCAATTTACTTTTATTGTTATTCAATTTGCAATTAGATCTTGACAATAGTGATTTAGTCATACATTCAATTGTTTGATTGAAGTAATTAGGGTAGAATCTATTGTTTATATTCAACAACTTGGAATTAAATTATTGGACTAGGTCTCAAGCGTGCACTTTTTTTTTCTTTTTGTAAATTAACAATGAAATTATCAATACAATAATATTACAATTACAAGATGCTAACTAATAAACAGCTAAAAATAAAATATGAGACAAATTGTCTCTTGAAAATAAGACTCCTAATTGCAAGGTATGTCATAACTCATATGCTACCACATGTTATTGGGTCATCGATGGAATATAGCAATAAAAATATTATTTTCTAATATTTCAAAAAAGAACTCAAATAAATAAAAGATTTGAGAACTTTAAATCTCCATTATTATTGTAGTTTCCTTGGCAAATTAGCCAAGTCCCAAAAAATTATGCAACAACATGTGAATCATTAACAGAGGCTGGGTCCACATCGACTTTACTACTATTGAAAGGACTATCATCAGAAGCATCATAGCCGTCGATTTGATCAAGAACAAGCACCAAACCCATCGCAAAAGCTCCATCAAAACCTGCCTTGACATTCAATGAGAATACGTCTTTTCCAAGCACCACATTAGCTGAAGCATCCACTTTGCGTTTTATCTCACCCATTGTTTCTTTGCTTCCATCGAATATTGTACAACTCCTTTGTGCAAATGACCCTTCTATGTTGTACTCTTCGCCTTGGCTGTTGTACATTTCAACCGTCACGTTACACCGTCCGATTATCGATGATCTACGGACGCTGAATATTGGCTTCTGCCCTTCGCTTCTTTCACCCAAGAATCCTTCCCATCTATTGTGGAGACTCGGCCTCTGTTATCCACAAAAATTCGCTGTTATTCGCTTTTTGTAATACTTAGACCTCCTACTAGATATGAGGTTTGATATTTCTAAGTTATTGAGTACTCGGTGATATATTCATTCATTGAGTTCACTCATTCTAAATTTTCAAACTCAATTAGAAAAGTATTTCATAAAAAACTGATGGACTATATATGAATTGGATGTGGATTTGGAGATTTTTATTCATTCAGCCGAGTCTCATACACTCCACTATTTATATAATCGATTCCACATACTCATGTCATAGTATTTTGTTTTATTACCAATTAATCTTACTATATATGAACAGTGTCAAATATTTGCATCTTTTCACAATTAAAATAAAAAAACATATGTCCTTATCAATTTACATGGATGATTATATATATATACGTTTGTTGTAGTAATTTTTTGGTTGATAATTTTATTACTTGATGCAACTATTTTGTACTACCTTTTCAAATTCATTAACTTAGCTTGTTGTTGCAAAATATCATCAATTCAATCATTTAAATTATGTAAATGATAAAATTTTGTAACTTCGATTTCATTTCAAATATTTACCAAAATAATCAAATATTCTAATAGTTCTGACATGAAAAGATAGTCCACGTAAGCAAATCTAGCCATCTAGGTGAGACGACTCACTAATAACCTAACTAGATCTCAACCGTTTCAACTAAATTAAGTGTTGAATTAACTACCCATTACAGCAATTAAACAATTGATTATCAATAATCACAATCAAAGAAAACTTTTGATATACTGAGTTGAGTTGAATCGTTCTAACCTTTCGACGGACAGTTAGCAAACATTTACCGGCAGCATCCATTAGCACAACTTCGCCCTTATCCGAGTCGGGTCCATACGAGTCGACTCGAAAGACGAGCTGGCCATTCGCGTCATAGGCAGTGAAGCCATCACCAGCGAAGAAAAGAGATGTTTTGAGAACAGTTAGATGTGTTTCCTCCTTGAAAACATAGAGTGGCTCAACTATGGTATCTCCTTTCATTTTTTGGGAAGTTTTATTAGCCTTTTAATTTCTTGATGAGTTGCTTAAATAGGAAGGCTTCTTAAATGAATCTATTTTTATTGAGAGAAGATGACGATTAGAGTACTATATATGTATGGAGATAATGAATATGGGGACAAGAAAATGAGATGATGAATACACAACGTGATATTATGGAATGTGTGATAATGTGATTTTATAATATTGGGTGCTTGGAGTTGGAGATACTGTACACATCACACATGCATAGAAAAAGGGCACCGCCACGTGGGCCCAGAGGTAGATGTCCAAAGTGCGTGGACCCTATCCGAGAGTGTCGTTTTTACTGATTATTTGCCGGGACTGCCACACGGTAACGCGCACTATACGCTAAATTAATTGGATTTTAATTACTCTTCGACTTTCGACAAAGCCTAACGATGAGATTAATAATTGCCTTTTAACCACTTTATCGAGTCCGGTTTCGGTGCATCAATAATTCCATACATCAGGTGCATCAGGTACCCATTTAAAGACTTCACGTGGTACTGTACCCACTTAAAACTTCATCATTGGTACAAGAAACAATATCAACATAAATTGTACCCAAATTATACTATAATAATGGTACAGTACCACATATTTATTAATCCAAAATAAAAGTAGTAAATATATATGTTATTTGTAAATTGACCCACAAATATATGGATAATTGTAGCGTGACCCTTAATTATATAAATAATTGCATCGTGACCCTTAATTTATAAGATATTATGCCCAAACCCCCTTGATAATATTATGCCCAAACCCCCTTGATGCACCTGATGCATGGAAGTATTGATGCACCCAATCTTTTCACACTTTATCAACACCATATTTGATTTTTAGTATAAATATTTATAAAAAATGTCAGGAGTTTGTTCTCTCAGCTTTGAAGTTTTGGTTGAAAATATGTTATGTGGTGACTTCTCATCTAATCTAACACATTTCCTCCTCTAACTCGACTCGAGATCCAACCTTCGAAATTAAATTGTATATAATCCTTTTGTTTTAACATTACTCAATATATAAAGTCTTACTAAAGCAAATTATATTTTCACTGAGGATGTTATTCCACTTTATTAACACTTCTTCATATTGTTGATGATGAAAATTGAAAACATCAATTCATTTTTTAAATTAAAAAAAAGATTGAAATATAACAAGTCAACTAATAAAAAGATGCGCATCAAAACTTACGCCAACCTAAATAATGACATTACACATTGAGAATAAGCACATCAGTGTGCAAGTAAAAGAATAATCAAAGGTTACCTTTCGACTAAGAAATTTTGTCTACACAAAATTTAATGGAAGTCATATTTTGCAGGTTAAATAAATTTATTGCTGTCCTATTTATTAGTCGCCAGCCCAAAAAACAGAGAATGCTCAGTTTTTCTTTTTAAATTAACTGAAGTACTATGATATCATGTCACTGACATAGTTTGTATACTTCCTCTATATTAAATTATTACTACTTCTTTCTTTTTTAAAAATTCAAAAAATTGAGTCTATTTTAGTTTCATTTATGGAGGAAAAATAATAAGATGAGATGAATCTGAAGTTATTTAAAATTTTGGGCAAAAAATAAAGTAATTAAATAAATAGGGATGGAGGTTAGTAAGACTTTGTGCATGAATAAACCATACTATTGATATTTGACTCAAACTTTTAACTAGGGGTTTTAGAGTTAGATTTTTATTGCAAACGTATTTGTGCTCATTAAATTAATTCATTTGAATTGTTATTATAGTTCATACTATAACTAATTATTAGTTAGTAATTTCTCTATTCGGTTGTTATAATATTATTTTCATTTAACTCTCATGACTAATTTATTTAGCTATTTATATTATCACGTTAAGTAATATTTAAGATATTCAAAATTGAATCATTTGATATATTTTATTATAAAAATTATCTAACATAATTAAAAATGTTTGAATTTAACACATTAATTATATATGTATAGACTTATTATAGTCGACACATTTGATATGATATTTTCTAGTTCTACCCTCCCTTATTCCACTTTCTAAGGCTCTCAGATATAATCAACTTGAATTGCAAGTCAGCAAGAATAATAACACAAATAAACTAAAAGAGACTTTTAAATTTTTTTTTTCCATTAGGTTAGGCGGCTTAATAGCTACTTGGTTATTACCTTAAATCAAAGTGAAAGATACAGTTCATATATTCATTTAGGGCAAATGACTTCTGACATCACTCACGTTTGGAAAAAAAGTCAGTTAGATCACTCATGTTTCAAAAATGCCAGATAGATCACTGATGTTTAAAAAGTCACTCATTCGGGTCACTCCATCAAATTTTTGAAGGGTATTTTTGTCCAAACACATTTTTTCCTCTCATAAGCACCCAATTTAACTCTTATTAACATATTGACCCCAATCTCGAGAATACAATTTTTTTCGATTTCTTTTTTGATATTTTTCGATTTTTTCTCGATTTCTTTTTTGATATTTTTCGATTTTTTCTCGATTTTTTTCGGTTTTTATTTTATTTTTTCTCGATTTCATTTTTTATTTCTGTTTCGATTTTTTCTCGATTTTTTAATTTATTTTTTGATTTTTTCACGATTTCTCTTTTGAGTTCTTATAGAAAAAAGAAATAAAAAAATAAAACAAAAAAAGAAATCGAAAAAAGAAATCGAGAAAAAATTTAAAAATAAATTAAAAAAATTGAGAAAAATAGAAAAAGAAATCGAGAAAAATTGAAAAAGAAATTAAAAAAAATGGAGAAGAAATCGAAAAAATCAAAAAATAAATCGAGAAAAAATTGTAATCTCAGAATTGGGGTCAATGTGTTAATAAGAGTTAAATTGGGTGTTTATGAGAGGAAATAATGTGTTAGGACATAAATACCCTTCAAAAATCTGATGGAGTGACCAGGATGAGTGACTTTTTAAACATGAGTGATCTAACTGGCGCTTTTGAAACATGAGTGATCTAACTGGCTTTTTTTCCAAACGTGAGTGATGTCAGAAGCCATTTGCCCATTCATTTATTAAACGGAGTATTAAAGATTCGGTCGGTTCATCCGTATTCCTTACGTCCTGTATTTATCAATCAAACACGATACAAGCCCCAATAAAGCCAATAAAAGATCAAACAAATGATATTTGTCTTTTTGTTGCAATTATTTTTAATCGTCAGATAAAAAAACATTATGTCTTGATCTTCAAAATATTCTTATTGAAATTCCAATTGCTTTACTTATTACTACGGAAAAAGCATTATTAGATATATGCTCCAAAGAATTAGAATTAGATTCTTATATATATCACTGGAGCAAATTGTACAAGCCACTTTCAATATGTGTTTCCTAATTAATAGTTGACCATAGGCTAGACCTATGGGAGTTTGTAAGTAATTTCTTTGATTTAACAATTTATTTTATCAATCAATAATTTTCACTTCAATTTTCTTCTAGTTCGTTTGCCATATTAAAATTTCAAATTTATTGCTTCGTACTATGTTACTTGTTTTGTCTAAAAATGCTTGATTATTTGAAACAAAATAAAGATCTCAGAATACTTCATTTTTCTAACGATAGAAATTACAAATAAATAATCATGTGATATCATTCAAACTGATAAATATGCAATATGATATGAAAATAAATTGGATAGATTACTTACTCAATAAATAACATATAATTTGGTCCATGGCTCAATAGTTTGGTGACTTTTGACCCAACTTTCCAACTACTAGAAGTCTTAGGTTCAATTCTCGTTGAAGACAAGTTGTCTTATATTTCATTCTAACGGTTTATTAGTTAATATACTCTAACGATTTATTAATTACGAATTTAACTATTTGTTATTTAAAATACAATTATATTCATACTTTTATCCCTAATATACAATATATTTATATATATAGACAGAGAGATGAATATCATGAGTTATCCCATAATAACATTTGGGAATGTTGATACCTTCTTCTCAATTCCTTTTTTCATAACCTACGCTCAAAGAAGCAAAAGATAAAAATCCTATTGCGCACAATATGGTCATAAATCCATAATAGGGTCCGACCACATACATCAATCGAATTGATTATCTTGGTGCATAAAAATACTAAATTCCCTATACTAATTTTCTTCTACTTTACAATAAGTGTGTTTGTTTATTACTTATATTTTTTAAAACGTAAAGTAGATCCAATTAAAAGTATAAACAGAGATGATATATTAGCGTATTAGGACTATTACGTAATAACTCTTCTTCTAGTAACTAAAAGCAATGCAACATCCAACATATATGTGCACATGTGTCATGATCAAGTTTGGTCAAGTTCCACCTATAACGTGGAATTGTGAATCGATGAAAACGATAGACTAACAAAAGATGTTTGAAACAGAGGACCCTCAATTTACCGACAAATTAAATCAGCCATTAGATACTCTCATACATTCTCCAATTCAAAATAACTATCTTTAAATATCTATCATACATAGTAAAATTTTAATACCTCCACACAATTCCAACTATACCCTTTATTATTGCATTAATATTCTTGTTTTTGAGTCTTATTTGAGTTTCTTTATGTAAATGAAAGTATAAAGAGAAAAAATGATAAATTGTGCTTCGACATATGTATATAACGAATTGAATATAGTTAATATGCATTGAAAGACAATTATATTACGTTTTTTTCAAATGATAGAAGTTACAAATAGTCATACGATATAAAATACATTACAGTTCTAAACTAAGCAAATGGGAGCCTAAGCTCCAAATAAACAGCTTCATCTTCTGCGACTGCTGATGTAGTGAACATCAGCGTCTTGGATATGCTCCAATTCACGTAATGCTTGAACTTCGCTTCCTGGAGGTGAGTATGTCCCCAAAGTTGACTTGAAGCATCCCAAATCACACAGAGTGGGTGCTGGAAATCGCCGAAATGCATGGAATCCCACAGAGTGGGTGCTGAAATGCTGCAAAGGTAGCCCCGAAAATGCTGCAAAGGCAGCCACGAAAGCAGATGAAGTATGTTTAATATACTCCTCTACGAGAATCGAACCCGAGACCTCTTGGAATTAGGCTCGGTACCACTAGGCTAGAATCGTTTAATAATTATATTACGTTCAAGATAGTAGTAATTAGGCGGTTGCAATTCAATATTAGCTCTAAATTGCTACATTTTGACTTTTGTACATAAACTTTAAAAAATTTGATAAAAAATTCTCATTAAACGACAAGAAATAATATAGTCATGTGAGATCTTGTTAGATTCGTCTCAATATATATTTTTGAAATATCAACTTCTTATAATTTTTTCACATGTAAAATGAGAGATATTTATATTTTTTTTGTAATTTAGCGATATGGTGAGTTTCGAACCCTGTACCTTTTGGTCACTAGCGAGAGCCTTTTCCACTATGTTTTTGCATGTAAAATGAGAGATATTTATGTTTTAAATCGTGTTTTGTGGACCATGAAAGTCTAAATGACCAATCATTTAGGGATGGAGGGAGTATTAAGTTTGATTTATGAAATATAAAAAAGTGATACTCCCTCCAATCCAAAAAAAGTGTCGTTTGACTTTTTTGAAATTGAACTTTGACCATCAATTACTAATTATTACTTATTCTAAAAATATAAAATTTATATAGTTGGATCCGTCTTTCCAAGTATTTTCATAATATAATTTATTAATTTTAAAAAAATATAAATAAAGAATAATTGAAGGTCAAACATTTGTCTCGATATGTGATAAGGACACCTTTTTGGATTGGAGGATATATTTTGTAAGGTTTTTTTGGTGTTAGCCCCCTGAACTATGGTCATTTTTGTATGTGTCCCCTATACTATTAGTCTTGTTTAGGATGTCTCTGAACCGATTTTCTTTTCAATATCCACACTCCCGTAGTTTGCGCTAGTTAGAAGATCAATGTTAGCCCCATTCATCGATGTACATGGATGAAGATGAAGAAATTGGACAAATGGGATGGTGGAGGTATGTTATTGAAAGCTTAGAGGTAAAGGTATGGTTAGGGGATATGGTGTGTAGAATAAGAAGGGGTGAAATTTGTTTTTGATTATGTAAAATATTTTAAAACTTTGAGATAATGGCAAAGATACAATAATTAGTTATTATTTAAAATTGAAAAAAAAACAGCTCAAAAAACATTCCACACAAGACTAATAATTCATAAAACACACAAAAAGATGACTATAGTTAAAGAGCAATCATCCAAAAGCCTTTGTTTTATAATGGACTAAAATCAATAAACTAATATAACAAATGGGAGTGAATATTTTTTGGTTGAAGGTCTAATCAAGCACAATCAAATTCAAAGTAACTCCAAATTTACTTGCCAATTATAAATATAATTAAGAAGAGGTCGTTTTCAATGAGACTGGATTCAAGGCATGTAGACAAGCTCCTTGCGTGGAGTTGATCAGATATTTTGATGCTAAATATTGTTAGTTGAGCAGCTAATACGAGTACTAAGGTCAACTTTAGGGACTTCGATAAATTTGCATAGATAGTAATATCTAGAGGTTTAATAGAACTAATATATTTTTGCACAACCAATATTTGTGTGCATTATAATAATTCTAATTTATTATTTTAAATGTTGAGGATATTTACACATTATATACTTAGATTAATATGTATAAAAAAATTATGATAAGTTATGTTTTAAGTTTTTTATTAAAATTGAAAAATAAGCGACATATTTATGTGCTAATACGTTTGTTATTAAAATTGGACAAATAATAATTAAATATAATGTCATATAACTAGTTTAGATGACATGCCTTCTAGATTTTACTAAATAATTATAGGCTTCCCATTTTATATATTGTATAGGTATCCAATTTCACAAAAATCCTTGTGCATGGTTACCTACCTAAATACATATATAACTAGTTAAGTAAATTTTTATTGTCAGGTGGTGAGCGCTCGAATTGCACATATATATAGTTCATGATAGTGACTCTATGTTGCAGTTTAATCCTTAATAGTGGCACTGTTACAGTTTAATCCTTAATAGTGACACTGTTACAGTCTAATCCTCATAAGTGATAAAAAAGAGTCACAGATTAGTCCTCATGTTAACTATTCCATTAATTTTTAATATCAACAGGAAGTCACATGTAGAGCAAAAATTGATTTTTTAAAACTTAAACTCATTTTTGGTGTACAGTGAAACATTATTAGGAAGCTTCTGAAATGAAAAATAATTTTTATCATCAAGCATGAGTTTAAGTCTTAAAAAAATTATTTTTGTCATACATTTAACCACTCATTTCGTGTTGGTGTTAAAAATTTATTAAATAGTTGATGGGAAGACTAATTAGTATCTTGTTGGCCATTTTGGACTAAACTACAATAATATCATTATTGAGGATTAAATTGTAATTTAATGATACTATATTAAAACACTATTTGAGCAATTCACTTTGAGGTGGTCATGCTATTACTACAAAGCGAGCTAATTGCATCTTCTGGTCTATAAAGTGAAATCAAATTAAGATTTGATTCTTTGATAATTAATAAAGTCACTAATAACGATGCTGTTCCTATTCAATATATATAATAATAAAGTCCATTTGAAGATGAGTAATGAGTTTACAACTTGATCAAATTTAATTGTCTAATACTGTTTGCGTCTGGTATAGTGGAATGGAATGGTGTAGGAATGGAATCGACAAAGTAATGGAATCGACAAAGGAAAGGAATGAATTAATGAATTTTATTACTTTGTTTGGTATGTGAGTAGTAATGTGATTGTTACCCCCAAATTTTCTAATTTGATAACCTAGTAGGAGGTAATCATCCATTACCCCCAATTTGGGCGGAATGGTTATTACCTCAAATGAGGTAATTCAATTAACTAGGGAATGCAATCAAAATTCATTGTTGACTACCAAACTAAGTAATACAAACTAATTTAATTCCATTCCTTCCTATCTCATTCCATTCCCGCGTACCAAACACAACCTATAGTAGTATTTCATCCAATATTTCGGACAAGAAAATATAGTCGTAATTAACTCTTCTATTTGTCACACATTTAAGAGAAAATTATGATTAAGACTCGTATGTGAAAAGGAAAAGAAGTTTCCCTTCTCCTAAAGCTTCGGTAGTTATCAGACCGGTTCCTAATAAAAGCAAAACAGGTGGGGAAGCTAGCTAGCTAATTATAACTTATTATTATAAAGTCAGTCCAATTTGCTCACCTTTAAACTATTTTTAAATATATCTATATGTCTATCGTTATAAGAAATAATTAGCCTTTATTTTGTTATGTAGTCCATGGACATGCTAGATTCGATTCTCAAAATTGCATGCATGGAAACTTTTAAAACGAGAATAACATGTTAACAAACCAATTATTTAACTATATATATATATTATATACTACATCTATCCGTAAATGATTGTCACATTTTGACTTTTCGTGGGCAATAAAACACGATTTAAAACGTAAATATATATATATTATTCTACATGCGGCAAAATTATAAAAAAATTGATACTTAAAAATATATATATATATATATTGAGGCGAATCTAACAAGATCTCACAAGACTATATTATTTCTTATCATTCAATGAGAATTCATGGTTAAATTTTGTAATGTTTAAACAACAAAAGTCAAAATGTGACAATCTTTTACATGAAATAAATACTGTATATATCCTACGTGGACATCTCTCCATCTCAAAATGGATGTCCGGTATCAAATTTTGAATTATTGATTTTTCAACTTCTTAATTAAGTATTTATTTGTATTTGACATAATATTCTTTATAATTTGCAACACAAACTAAAAATACTCCCTCCATTCTTAAATAATTGCCACATTTTGACTTTTCATAATCAACAAAACATAATTTAAAACATAAATATATCTTATTGTACATGAAAAAAAATTATAAAAAATTAATATTTCAAAAATATTCATTAAGATGAATTTTTTTCTGTTTTAAATTAAGGAACAACTAATTAATTAAAATGTATTTATCCGAAAAATGCATGTAAAAGTTAGAACAAATAAGACAAACCTTCAAAAATGAAAAAAGGTGTGAAAATGGACGATGAGCCCAGGTTATTGCCCCGGCTAGGTTCGAGGCTTCGAGCTCCCTAAAAACCCCAGGGGTACCCCTAAAGGGCTAAGGCCCGAGTTTCACGTGGGCCGTGAATATAGGTGATGACTGATGAGCCATTAGTCCAATCCATTTTAAGTCCAACTATACATACTAGTAATTGTAAGAAAAAAAATGTTTTTGTAGTGGCAGTTAAGGTAAAGAGTATGTATTAATCATCGTGCCCAATTAATTATTTGTTATGGTTTATGTTATAATTAATAATACAGAGTATGATCTAACATCTAAATAAACATATAAGATAACAGGCCCGTCTGGCCAGTTCGTTTGACACGTGATAAATGCCGGGGGATTTATCATAAGCATGAATTCCTTTTGTGGGAGTTGTGGTTGGTGTCTCGTATTCGACAGTGTCCGACTCAGTTCATTTGATACGTCTATTAAATGTACGGCTTTAAAATATGGCAAGCGCTAAGGCCTTAGAAGTTAGAACATTGATAAATGCAGTGTAACTGTGTAAGACTACGGTCCATTTTAGTACTTGACAGATTGGGTTACTAATGTAATATCTAACTACAATACGTGATATTTTTCTCATTATATCACGTTAATGACACATTCAATGATACAGTCTTAAAATATATATTTTTCAATTTTATTTGGCTATTATTTGCAATGAAATAAGCAGTACCTAATTACATTCAAGAATCAATATTATCATACATACAGTGAGTAGCTACTGATAAACTCATCATATGCATAAGTAGCATAAAAATATATTCCAATATATCAATGTTATTGGTGTGCATAGAAGCCCCAATAATACAAAGTTTTAGCACTACTCAACTATGAATGGCCATCTTTGTCATCCAAGTTTGATTTGGCAATCTGATATTGGTGGACAATCCAATTGTTTCAAGTATCCTGACAACATACCATGTCATGTCTAATTGCCACCATTCTAGCCCATGTCTAGCTGAATATTGGAAGGCATGGTGGTTGTTATGCCACCCCTCTCCAAATGCCAAAATAGCCACCCACCTGATCAATCAAATACATATTATACTTACTATTATTGCACTTTTCAACTTATTCTTGTATTATATTCAAGAGTTTAATTTTAAAATTTTAGTAAGATAAATTTAAATTATTAACCGGACGAATTTGGATTATTAAAACAAACAATTGAACAAATATGACAACATATAGGAACGAAGAAGAAATAAGCATATGTTTGGCGCGCGGATTAATTACCAGTTATTTCGGGATAAATCACCAGTGTTCCAACTCTGTTTTCCCCATGTATGGCAAGCTGAATTCACTAACCAAGTTATGTGATACAACCACACCGTTCGGACACCCTACCATAAAGATTATTGGCAAATTTTAGTGATTTATAATAGTGAAGGAAAATGAGGGCAGATTATTCTTGTAGTGCTTCTTACCATTCCCCAAACAAAATATGAAAATCCGCCAAGAGAGTAGAGTAGAAGTCCAAGGGCAAGAGGATGCAAACTATATGTGTTCTTAAGAAACCTGTAGAAAGCTTGCTTCTCTAAGTCCCGAACGTTATTGGCCTTTCCACACTGCAATTGTTATCAAGTCAAAAATACTACTACCTCCGTCCCTAAAAGATTGTCATATTTTGACTTTTGTTGGTCAAACATAAAAAAATTTGATCATAAATTCTCATTAAACGACAAGAAATAATATAGCCTTGTGAGACCTTGTTATATTCGTCTCAATATATAGTTTTGAAATATCAACTTTTTATAATTTTTTTGGCATGTAGAATAATAGATATTTACGTTTTAAATCGTGTTTTGTTGACCACCAAAAGTCAAAATGTGACAATCATTTAGGGATGGAGGGAGTACTATCTATTACTCCATATATAGCATATAGTGTATCACAAAAATCAATTAATAATTCTTTTTTTAGGTTTAAAATTTAAGAATGATTCTTAACGTATCTTAAGCATAATCGTTTAGTAATTTTAACAAATTTTTGGGTATTATATATATATTGATTTGTACAGTTCACAACACGTTGTTTGATTTCCTTATGGATACAAAAGTTTGTCCAGCAACACTAAACCAAAAGAATTAATTAATAATCGTTCATATATTCGAATCTTATTAATTATTTTTAAATTCATGTGTTTAAAATTAATACTCCTAGTTACCTTTTCAGCCAAATTTTCAGAATCAAATACCCAACCAATGTGACTGAACCAAAATCCCTCAGTAGGACTATGTGGGTCTTTTTCTGAATCTGTAAACTGATGGTGAATTCTGTGGGTGCTCACCCACTCGATTGGATGCCCCTACAAATATAATGCAGATATTTTACAGATTGTTGCATCGAATAAAATTATTCTACGCTAATAATAATAACTAATGACTACATTATATATATATATACAAATTAGTCGATATATTTTAAACAAATCGTCGCCCGAAAAAATTATAGATACAGATTATGGAATCTACCTGGAGTGCATGAAGACCGCAGTAAGCAAAAAAGTATTCAAGCCATTTGGGAAGCTTGAAACTTCCATGCGATAAATTCCTATGAAAAGAAAGAGTGATACCCAAAAGACCAGTGATCACATACAATCCAAAGGCAAGAAAAAGAGCATCCCAACTGAATGTTGAAGGAGCATATAGACAAAGAAGATGCAATAACCCCACCCCTATCGCTCTTTGAATATCGAAGGAACTCCATTTTCTGCCCCAAAATAAATTCCTCTTCCTCTTCAACCCTACATCAGATTGCTTGATTCTCCCGAGGTTTGAGTTTTTTTCGCTTTCTTGCATTGTTGGAGATTGTAAGGGAGACATATTTGTTGGGTTATTTTTTATTTTAGCCTTGTTTAATTTGATTGTGTATTTATAATGTGGTTAAGCAATACGTTTTAAATTTGGATTTGGTTTACGTCAAAGCTTTTGATTCACCGGATTTTGGGATTTGGATATCTAATTTAATGCTTATAAGGTGTCTTTTCATAGTAAAATTCTATCACGAGATGTCTTTAGTGTGTGTTTAAAGATATTCATGTACAAGTTTGACTATGAGATGCTAACTGTATGTTTACCTGTTTAATAAAAAGAGTTCGTATTGGAGGTTGATTTTTTTTTTTTTTTTTTTTCATGTGTGGATATAAATTAATCATTTTTTGGCAGAATAAATAAAAGGGAGGAATTTGTCAATAGTTTCAATGTAACGTGATTTCTAATTTATGAATTTATATTTTTGACAACAATAACACACGTCTAATAAAAAAATACCGCAACAAGATTTATAGAAATATTATTCCAGGACATATGTGATCAAAGATAGTTTTATAACAATATCTGCAATATGAGATTAAAATATATATATATATATATATATGTAATAGAAAATAATTGGCGGTTGAAATATGTTCACATTTTATGATAATTATATTCAACAATTTGCAATTTTATTATGAGGTGTCTTTAGTGTGTGTTTAAAGATACACAACTTGCTTCACAATTAGGAGTATGCTAACTCTATGGTTTGCCTGTTTGAATAAAAAATAAATAAAATGGAGGAATTTGCTAATAGTGTAACTGCAACCGTCCAACGTGATTTCTACTTTTTGAATTATTCATAACACAAGTCTAATAAAAAAATATGACAACAAGATATGCAGCAGTATTACACGTTGGTGATGATTAAAATGTAATAGTAGACAATAACTGGGGTTGAAATGTGTTCCCATTTTATGATAATTATTCAATAATTCCTTTTCTTTTTCAATTATAATTTTGACATGTCCCACTAGTAACATGTGTACTGGTGATATTACTGGTGCATATATAATCCTAAGGCAAAAATTTTAAGAATTTTTTTCGAACGGATAAAAGTATCATTATAAATACGAATTAGTGATGATTCCGCACGTTTTAATTTAAATTCATGGAGAATAAGTTGAAATTGAACCTAAACGTGTGAAATCATCATTAGAATTGCATTCAAATGATTATTCCGCACGCTCATTTCTGTTAAGAGTCTATGAGGTATTTCTAAAAAATTTGAATATGACATCATCATTAGTTTATATGTCTGATGATACTTTCATCGGTTGGATAAGGGTAAACCGAACAAAATTCTCATACCTTAGGAAGCTTTACCTAGTATTCCGATGACAATTTTTCTATTTTCAACACTATTTTATTTGAAATATTTTGTAGTAATTTGATAAAAGGATAAAAGACCAAATTCACCAGCATTTTCAATTTTCAAAGTCAATAATCATATATTGATTTTTTAGTTTGGACAATAACTTTTTTATTACATACTTTTTTATAAGGACAAAAAGCATTAATTATCGCCAATATTTCACATTTTTCACCATTCACTTATACTTTGTAAGGTTCCATTCACTCACTCATCTTTCAAAAACGGTTTCAATTGGTTAGTTAACTAGTTCAGTTACTCTTGACTTTTTTAATGACAAACTAGTCATTTCACATCTATTTTTTTTTATATAAAAGTTTGAAATGACTATTTCATCCCTCCTTAAAACTTCTTTAGCTATTATGCTTACAAATAGGGGCACAATTATAATTTTTTCCTTATAAATTTTGTTTTTATAAATAATAAATATGAAATGACTATTTTTCTCTTCAAAAAGTCAACTGAAAACAAAATAGTTGATGAAATAACCAGTTGGAACCGTTTTTAAAAAATGAATGAACGAATGAAACCATATAAAACATGAATGAATAATGATGAATTCAATGAAACATAAGCGATAATTGATACTTTTCCCCTTTTTAAATTACATATGTTAAAGTATATGCAGTAAAAATTTATAAGTTCACAATTTTAAGACTGAATTTTTTCTACTAATCTACTACATAAGGACCTTAAAATAAACGTATACCTTCTTTAAAGTGAAAGTACAACTTCTAACAATTGAATACAACATCTTTTAACTTCAATATATTCAATATATAACTTCTTGAAATTGAATTTGATATTCTTTTTAATCTTTTTCTTAAATATATATCCAACACATAACATATATTTCTTCAAACTTTGATGAAGTGATAATTTTTTATTTAGTGATTTTCAAACAAATTTAAACCTAATGATCTCTTACTGAAAGCAAATATCACTTTAAATATTTCACAGTAAAAATAAGAATAATATATTTTATTAATATAGTTTATTATAACTGAAATATTATATTCTTAATGATTTATTTGAATTGGGGTAAATTAGAGGGAGAAAAATTTTTAAACTATTTCAACAGAAGAAAATTAATGGGAATCAAGAATAATATATTTTATTATTATTTGCATATCATAATTATAAACTACGAGAATCAGGAGAAATGAGAGAAAATATAATTAAATATGTAATTCTTCTTCATCCACCTCCATTTGAAAGGAAAAAAATTAAAAAAAATTAGTGAAAATGAAATAAAATAATAGGAATAAATTCTCCTATTTAGAAATTAATTCGATTCCCAATCACAAAAAATTACTCCTTTTAACCCTAAATAATTAAAATGTTTTGACTTTCAATGATCAACAAAACACGATTTAAAACGTAAATATTTCTTATTTTACATTTAAAAAAATTATAAAAAATTGATATTTCAAAAAAACATTACAACAAATCTAACAAAATCCCTCATGCCTATATTATTCCTATCATTTAATGAAAATTACTAATCAAATTTTTTTTGAAATTTAATTACAAAAGTGAAAAAAATACTAATCTTCTAGAGATAAATGAAATATTAAATTCTCATCGATTCTCCCTAATTCTCCCCAAACCAAACACATCATTAACCTAAAAAATTTTAATAGTGATCTTATTTGTCTTAAGTATGTTCTCTCTTTAATCCTTCTCAAATTTGAAATGATGAATTAAAAATAAAAAGAGACGAAATATTGAGGGTGAATTAACAATAATAATTTCTCCTACGAAAAAAAAGTTGAGTTCCAAAAAAAAAAAATCATTTTTTCCTTTTTGTAAGTTAAGAATAAATATAAACTTTAAATTCAATACCTTTTTGGTTACTGGCAAAAGCCTTTTCCACTATCAAAACAAACAAAAATATCAGTACTTAAACTGTCCATCCCTTGTGTAGGACTCTAATGTACCCGAGTAATATAGAAAATGTAGTCCGTAATATAGAATCCACACTTCACCATTATCCATTTGGTACAAGCATCTCCTGGAAAAACCTCATAACGTTTAACCATAGCAATAACCCTCTGAATTTACATTCAAGACTCCGAAACCAAGCAACCCCGGATGACTCTTATCATATCAGTGAGTGAAACCACTCCAATTAGCACTCCCGTCTGCTGCCCATCCACCACCCAAATACGATGCACATGATTCGAAACCGCCTTCTCGACTACTTCGCCTAAGGGCGATTCCTCATGGCAAGTAACCCACTCCCTGTATGAATTCCTCAGTCCTGATGTCTCATGAAATGCTGTTGCTGATAGCTTCTCAATGAACTCCAAAACGCCCAAACTCAACCATGATTCAAGCTGTCCAATAGGGCATCCGCGCAAATCAGTCGCCGAAAACGTGCCTTTCAGCTTCCTCCCTCGAGCCTGCAATGTTTGGGCCATCAAGAATGCAACGAGCATAGATATTTTCTCGAACTACTGTTCAGATATTTAAAGTTCACCCTCACCTCGACTCACCTAGATTCAGAACATACTAGTACAATATTAAGTGATCCTAGAAATTTAACTAGACTGAATATAATTGAAAGGCATAGAAACTTTACATTGATGAGGTTTTTATGATCCTCTGCAACATCATTCGATGATTCAAGAATGGGGACAGCAGCTAGAGCTGCAGTTCTCATGTTCTTGATGGCATCAATTACTCTTGCCTTTTCACTTACACCGAAGATGATTTCAACAACCCCTCCAACTTCTCTTACACTACTAGACATAACTTTAGCAAGCTCTTCATCGCCTGATGACTTCAAGAATCTCAACAGATCCATTTGAGTCAGCATTCGATAACCCGACGCGGACTCCGAAAGCTCCACTCCTGTTGTACTTCCTCCGTGCCCATCAATTGGAACCAACGCTCTGTGAATACCTTTGCTAAACACTTCCATACAATCAAGAATGCTATTCAACAAAAATAAACCAGTAAGTACTCATTATCCTTCTAATTTCCCCTCGGACCATTATCCTTCCACGAAAACCTTCATGTCGAAAAGATCATTTTGAAACATGTACGAACAAATTATAAATATTTCATAAAGGTCGTCAAATATACGTGATCGAACATGTCATTAACCTGATATATAAAATGATATATTACGGTAGATTTTACCTTGTGTTGGGATTGAGTGTCCACAAACTAAGACCTTCAAGGCAATGTCCTATAATAGTAGACACAGGAACAGACATTCTCTTGTCAAGATTAGATATCTCATCAGGAAAATTTGAATCTCCTGCTATATGAGCTAATATATCCAGCATAGTAACCATTCCAATGTAATGCTTCCTAACTGTCCCAGTTTGCTTATCAGCTTCAAGAATCATTGAACCACCAGCTCCAATCCAGTGTCCAGGCGGCGCCGCCACCGGGAGGGCAGCCACCTTGGTAGCCATCAGGGTATGGAGACTGTCTGAAAGTGATGCTGTATATGGAACCTCCACTAGTCTTCTCTTATCCCCTGTGACATCACTCACCTTCTTGTTTTTCAAGCTTTGTTCCTCATCAGGTTTTGCAATACTATATTGCATGTTTTTTTTGAACTTTTTTTGATGAATTTGCCTACACTATGTGCTGTTATGTTATGTTGTCCTAGGAGTAGATAATTATGATCCACGTTCTTTGATACTATAAATAAATATTTATAGTTATCTTCTTGATTAGGATAAAAAAATTGTACCAGAAATACGATGTACATACGTGTAGTCTTAAGAGGTGCATTAGTCACCTGGTTCGGACAAGTGTTATATACTAGTGTGTCCAGTTTCAGAAATTTTCTAAAAACTGGCCCAGACATAGAATAAATAGCGGATAAGTCTCTTTTTTCAAACAATGTAATTTGCCAATACAACTTACATCATCAATGAAATGAAATAAGAAATACTCCCTGACGTCCTTCGTCCCTAAATGATCAGTATATTTTAATTTTGTAATTAAATTTTAAAATGTTTGATAAACAACTCTCATTAAATTATAAAAAATAATATAGTCATGTGAGATCTTATATATTAGATTCGTCTCAATATGTATTTTTGAATATCAACTTTTTATATCTTTCCACATATAAAATAATAAATATTTATATTCTACATCATATTTTGTTGAATATAACAATCATTTACAGATGGAGTGAGTATTAAATTATCAAAATATTCCACAATATCAAAAGTACTTTCCATCTTCTTAATAACAATGTACAAATAACCTATAACTATATATTATATGTACAAATGACTCATAAATTAACACCTTTTTATGAATTTTAACAAAGGAAAAAGAAGTTCAAACTTATCTAAGGATTATTATCTCTAAATACTATGACACACGCTTAGTGACGATTACGCATATGATATACATTTAGTGAGATCATTTATGATCATTTTGAAAAGGCCAAAAAATAAATTTTTATAATAAATTTTTATCATAATATATATAAAAACAGCTAAAAGGTAAGTATGATTATTAATATTTAATAGAAATGTTATTTTATGAAATATGTACACACAATACACATTTCCAAAAATCATTACTATATGGATATTACTTAAGGTGATCAATTTAAAATGCACCGACTACCACTTATGGAGATCACTTTGATAATTATTCTTGTGAAATGACGTTGATATAACTTTGAGCAGCCACTAACTCTCATCAATTTCTTTCTCATAATGAGGATAATCTGTGTAGTAATAAAACATTTGATGAATTAATGACCAATAAATTGAATATGAGTAGTGCAACTTAAGCTCTACTTCACTGGCTATTACCTTTTTTTTATATATAATTAGCGATGAATTGTGACTACAATGATATTACAAACATGAATACAGAAATTGCTAACTAATAGAAAGTTAGAGTATAATATGAGACAAATATGTCTCCAACAAGGTTCGAACCCATGACCTCTTACATGAAAGGTTGGGCCGGATGCCACTAAATTGATCCTAAAACTCCTAAGTTTCAAGAATTAATCAAATAATCTAATAAAAAATCATAGTTTAGTAGGGGTTCAAAACATGTTTAATTCTCTTAACTATTTTTATTTAAACAATCTTATCACGACACACAAAAGGCTAATTACATAGTAAGACAGGCCACGGTAAGTTTATAGCATATATTATTTAAATTTATTGCTAGTATGATACTTACAAATATAATTAAATCATGCAAGTGCTGAATTATTAGTTAAAAAGTAGATGGTTCAATAATCTACTAATAATTGAGTAAAGATCTGGCAAGCAATGAAACTAAAATAAAGGGAGGATGTGTTGATTAACAAATAACAAAATCATGTTCTTCAATAGTGATGTTACTCTGGCTATCAATTATTGATTAGCTCATCAATTTATAATTGAACAATCAAAAGGACTATACTAGGGACCATGATCTCAGCCAAATGCATAATACCAAAAAGAATACGTAAGGACCTCCAAATTCAAGATAAACTTTTGTTTTCTTGTTTTTTTTCTAGGACTCTAAAGTTGGTGAATCTCAACTTTTGATTCCAACTAATTCATCCACTTGAGAAATTAGAAAAGGGATGAATATTAGTTTACACTATGATGCATGATGATTTAAATTCCAAGTGGACAGGAGTGATCTTAATAATTATACTTAAGCTAGAAGATGAGTTTATATATATAACTAAAGTTTAGTATGTGCAACTCAATTAATAGTGTAAAAATTGACCGAGATAGATACAAGTATATTTGGTCTGGACACCAAATTAAAAGCGATTTATGTAATATTATTATTTTATATTTAAATTCGTAATGTCAGATATCTTCGTATTTGATCTGGACACCAAATCAAAAATAATTTATACAATATTTTAACAATTATTATTTTATATGAATTTAAAACCGTGATAAGAGTATCTTCATTCTAGTTATTTTATCATTTACTCTACCACTGAGCTAATAGCCCGCCGTGCGAGTCTCCTACTGGGGGCCCGCTATGCCAAAAGCGAGAGAAACCCCATCCCTCTCTTTCCTTTTTTACGTCCCCACGTCCCACGTGTGGCGACATGGGGACGTAAAAAAGGGGATCCTATCAACTTGTTCCGACCTAGGATAATAAGCTTATGATGAGCTTGGTCTTACTTCACCGTCGAGAAACGAAAGAAGACTTCCATCTCCAAGTTTAACTCAGACGTAGCTCCCTTCTTTTTGGATGTGAAGTAAAACCAAAATACCCAACAAGCATTAGCTCTCCCTGGAAAGGAGGTGATCCAGCCGCACCTTCCAGTACGGCTACCTTGTTACGACTTCACTCCAATCACTAGCCCTACCTTCGGCACCCCCTTGCAGTTAAGGTAACGATTTCGGGCATAGCCAACTCTCATAGTGTGTCAGGCGGTGTGTATAAGGCCCGGGAACGAATTCACCGTCGTATGACTGACCCGCGATTATTAGCGATTCCGACTTCATATTAAACTATAATTCGAGGCACATTATATAACCTCTAAAGCCACCTAAAAGTGTCCTATTTTAGAATTAGTATTCTAGTTTATGGGACGTTGAGTAGACTCTACCTACTGTCTGGGAGTTTTAATCCCCTACCTAAAAAGGGTTAATGGTCGTGGAAATTAATTACCTTTTTCACTATTATCAGTTGATCATTTATTTTTTAAAATGTTTTAATTGATTATTCATTTTTTAAAATTTGTCTCAGTTGATTTATCGATTATTATTTTTACTGGTCGACGTCCGGTTAATGTACGTGATAACCATTAGTAAAAGGGTATTTTTAGTTTTTTCATATCGAAATTAAGCAACAAAAATTCAAAATTCAAAATAAACTCAAAACCAATCCTTAATTTCGACATGAAAATGTGAAAAAATCCTTAATAATGATCATCACATGCGTTGATTAGCTGAATAAATGGTCAATAGACCAATTGAGACAAATTTTAAAACTGAAACTTTTCAAAAGATAAGTGATCAACGGGTAATATTGGGAAAAGTTAAGTGATGTACCCCAATAATTAATCTAAAAAGAAATGATTTTTTAGTAAAAGTTTGCTTGCACCATATCAACTGATATACTACTCCATAATTGATTTATATTGAAAAACAATTGTTTATCCTACCTTGTCCTAGCCTTTGGAGTTTGGAATGAGAAAAATTACAACTAAGATTCGACCCTAAAATTAAAATGAACGCTATAAAAGATAGTAAGATAAATAAAATTTATTTTTCTTTTTCGGGTAGCTTTCGTACTTAAAGCTTCTGATGGGCAATGTTTAGTCATGTGAAATATGCTTCTCTTGTTTCTTTTCTATAATTAAACCCGAAAAAACTGAAAATAGAAATCAAGAAGCTTAAAATGAATAACAGTATCAAACAGAGCGCAGAAGAAGAAAAGTAGCTATCATACTTTGAAAATTCGAACCTTTGAAAATTGCGACAAAGGAGAAACGCCTCAACTTCTCTCACATCTCCATCAAACATTATTGCTTCCCCTTCAGTTATTGCTTATTTACACTCCCTCCATATTTGCATAAGTTATTATTATAATCTAATTTCAAATGATTGTCGTTTAATTTTTTTGAATTGAATTATAACCATTAATTATTTATTAGTGAGATCCATTCGAAAAATGCTGCACTTTAATTTTAATAGTCTCGTCTTCCCCTATCATGAGTATTTGTGGTTGTCCGTTAACCATTTCCTCATATTCTTTACCACTAGAACTGTGGCTTGGTGTTAAGAGTTAAACCAATTGGCAATAGAGGGAGTAGTCCAAAATCTTATATATTAACTCGGGAGGACACCGATATCCAATGTGGGTGTGCACCTTAACAATCCCCCTCACGTGTAACCCATTGGTCGGCGGAATTTTCATCGCCAGTATTAATTGTTCGGAACAACCTTGGTTACACGTGCCTCGGGCCTGGCTCATGATACCATGTTAAGAGTCTATGGGGTTCCACCCTAAAATTAATTGGCAATAGAGGGAGTAGCCCAAGATCTTATATATTGACCCGGGAGGACATCGATATCTGATGTGGGTGTGCATCTTAACACTCTCCCTCATGTGTAACCCAATCCTCGGCAGAATTTTTTTCCATGTCGGAATTACTTGCCGGAACAACATCGGCGGGGTTACACGTGCCTCAATAACTCGGGTCTGGCTTTTGATACCATGTTAAGAGTCTATGGGTATCCACTCTAAAACCAATTGATAATAGAGGGAATAGTCCAAGATCTTATATATTAACCCGGGAGGACACCGATATCCGATGTGGTGTGCATCTTAACACTTGGGGACAAGTATTTCTCATTCTAAAACATACAAAATTTATATAGTTGAATTCATCTTTTGATGAGCTTTCATAATATATATTTTTAAAATAACATAATTAAACATTAATTGAAAATTAAAACATTCGTTTTGATATATAATAAAATAATTATTTTGAATTGAAATGAATAGTATTCTCAAAGTATTTTATTAATTTAAATATGAAAGTATTATCTTTATTATTTTCTTGTATATCTAGACTAGTACAATGAATCTTGAAGTTTAATGTCTTGTTTGTATTTTTTAAATTTCACTTAAAAAACTAAGAATATTAAGTTTTCTCTGTGATATGTTGTTGATTAATGGTTCAATAGTCTGATTATATTTGATACAAGCTTTCAAAAGGAGGTCATAGGTTTAAATTTCTTTGGAGACAATTTGCCTCATCTTTGGTTTATTTTCATTTTGGACCCTAACTATGATGAAAATTTTAAATTGGACCATAATAATCTCCTAAGCCTCATATTGGACCATATACTATGGGTTGTCTCATTTTATCCCCTAAAATGCCAAATATGATGTAATTCAGTTTTAAAATAAGGGCAAAATCGAAATAGCACATATATTAAACTTTTGGGCACAATTCACAAATAACAAAACTTATTAAATTAAAAAGAAATCTCAGGCTTATTTTTATTTTGGACCCTAAACTATCACGTAAGTTTCAAATTGGACCATGATACTATTATTAGTCATTTGTAAAAATGCCCCAAAAATTTGATATATGCGATAATCCGAATTTGCCCTTCTTTAGTTCTTTTAAAATAAAATTCAATCTAAAATTGACATTTGAGGGGGCAAAATGAGACAAAACGTAGTATAGGGGGCAATTTGAGGCTTATGATTAAAACAGGGTCCAATTTGAAACTTACGTGATAGTTCATGGTCCAAAATGAAAATAGGCCCTCATATTTCAATCTAATGGTCTACTACCTCCAATCCAAAATAGTGGCTTTTTAGAATTTTTTTCACACAAATTAAAAAGACATTAAAACATTCTCACAATGACCTCTATACCCTCATTTAATTACATAAACATCCGTGAGTTATTTTTTATTATTGAGCTTCAATTAAAATAATTAAGGGTATTTAGGGAAAAAATTTATGTATTTTGCTTTGGTTTATGTAAAATATCACTTTTTTTGAATAATCTTCAAATATCTCTATTTTTGGATTAGAGGGAGTAATAATCAATAATATATGTATTTATTATATGTAATACTATTGTCATCATACTCTCGCTACTTACGCTAAAAACAAAAAACAAAAAAAGTGATGTCTTATTGATATATTATTTGAAGTCGAGATTAAGATAAAATAGATAAAGAAAATTATGAAAAAATATCCTCCTAAAAATAATAAAGTAAAAAAATAAATCATACATCTAGAAATTAATTAATTTCGTTTTCAATTTAAGATATTGTCTCTCTTCTTCAATTTAAGACAATATATAAAACATCATTATTCATTAAGTATCTTATTTATCTCAGTAAAACAATAAATAAAACATCATTAAGTATCTTATTTACCTCAATAAAACACCATTATAAAAACAGTAGAGTATTATAAAAATCCATTTCTCATCTTAAATTATGCTCCTAGGAAATAATAATTAATTCTAATAAAATAAAGTACAAAAGGGAAAATCTACATACCTACTTAGTAAATTACTTTACATAATTGATACACATCAGCTATGTTTTTTCTATATTATAACATTTCCTCCGCAGCCTTAATCAGCTGCTCTCCTGTAAATAACTTTGTTAAAGCAAAAGAAATCGTTGCTTCAATCTCAAGCCTGTTTTCATCACTCTTCACTGCAAAAAACGAATATAAAACTCATTGAAAAAAAAAGTTCTGTTTTTCAATTTTATATTTTCAAGCAATCACTTCGAAATATTTGCTGAAAAAAGAAGACTTCCAAAAGTATTGTGTATAGTTATAAATATGAATTAGTAATTACTGGATTAATTTTTTTAATAAAGATTGAATCTTGTTGAAGAAGTGAACAGCAAGAGCTAAAAAAGAGGGGTTATTTGGTTTTGGCAATAGATGGCATTGACTTCCTTTTTCTGTTGTGTTAAAGGCTTCAATCAGTATGTTTATTTCCTATTCTGTTTTTTTTTTTTTGCTATTGTACTAATTTTATATTAACTATGTGAATGTTTAATTGGAAATGATTTTGTTTCACCTAGTTTAAGTGTTTGAGTCTTGTTTTGCTTGTTTGGATTTTGCTAAGTAGAAGCAAAAAAATATTTGGATCACTTTGAAAACAAGAAAAATTCATGAAGATGGTTTATTTACAAATTTGAGAAAAATCCATAGATTTGTTTTTCTTGAAAAGGGTTGTAGTATAAAAATATGCTGATTTTGAATGGGGATTTTTCAGGAGGGAGAAGGGGAAGAAGCAGCCACCTTGGAGGATTTTCTCATTGAAGGAATTACACTCGGCTACTAATAATTTTAACTATGATAATAAGCTTGGTGAAGGAGGATTTGGAAGCGTTTATTGGGGTCAGTTGTGGGATGGATCTCAAGTGAGTTACTGTTTATATCCTTTTATTAACTATGTGTTTGCTTTAATCATATCCTCATGATTATGTTCTTTGTTAGTTATAAGAAGAATTAATTTGAATACTGGATCTGTATGATGCTAGAACTCATTGAACAAAAGGGTAGAATCGCATTTTTCGTTACCAATTAAAAAGGAATGACTTTTGGCTTCTCCAAAATATCGACCTACAGTTTGGGTAGTAGGCCTTCTTATAACTATGGTATGGACATAAGGAATGTATCTGAACGATGGTAAAGGATAAATCACCGAAAGTTCGTATCCTCTATTGCAATTTTAGCAAGCAATTCAAATTTTGAAATGATAAGTCAGACATATCTATGTCTCCTATTTGTTTCACTACCAGCTAACTGCTAATATACCAGAACAGCCTTGCATTTCTTTTCTTAGAAATGAAGATGTCGTCTTGACTCATGAATCCTCATCATGAGTAATCCCATCTTATGTGACAAGTGGGGGGAGGGCGAGCAGAATGGGTAACTAGTGTGGCTGACAACTTGACTAGCCAATTTTTTGCTTGCATCTATAATGCTTCTTCATCTATGAGCCACTAAATGTTCTATGGAGGAAAATCAGAAGCTCAAATAAAATTCTTGAAGGTGGTAATAGATTTTTTTTTTTTTTTTTTTTTGTAAATTAGCGATGAGGTGAGTATCGAACCCATGACCTTATGGTCACTAGCAAGAGCCTTTTCCACTAGGCTATCCGATTAACTCAGAAGGTGGTAATAGATGATAACTACAATCCTGTTCCCTGTTTTCAGTGTTTGGGAAGTCATGCAATGAATTTTTAACCGTTTTGTATGTATTTACAAGAACGACTTGGAGTATAAGGGTATGCTATGATATACTACTGTATGGTTTGAAGTGATATTATGGTCTTTCCAGTAATGTAGGGTAGCCTCTCCTTGGTTGTATTAGTGGAGTAGACACATAATAAAGATAAACTAACATCCTTATAGTCGGTCAGTTGCTTTGCAAATCATTGCTTCTCATGCTAGTGAATCATTACAATAGAAAAAAATTATGTGGCTAGTTATTCGTATAACAAATTTTAGACGTTTCTTTAGCTGACCCCAAGAAAATGTCACTATTTTGCTGATCCTGTTTTGTATAACAATATAGAGTTTATCTATCTACTAAACCTGTCAAGTTCGTTTATCATAAGAATAATTTTATATGTATTTCCCACTAAACTTTAGACGAAGGGGGATGCCTGTTTTACTTTGTCTCCATGTTGTTTATGACATCCCTAATTTTAATATACAGTAGCAATAGTGATACTCTTCTTTCCTCTTCCTTCTCCCAGACGGATTCTTATTGTACCATTAAATGTTTACAGATAGCAGTAAAAAGGTTAAAGGTTTGGAGCAACAAAGCGGAGATGGAATTTGCTATCGAGGTTGAGATTCTGGCTAGGGTACGCCATAAGAATCTATTAAGCTTGCGTGGTTATTGCGCTGAAGGGCAAGAACGTCTTATTGTATATGACTACATGCCAAATTTGAGCTTACTGTCGCATCTTCACGGCCATCATTCTACTGAAAGCCTTCTTAATTGGGAACGACGAATGAACATCGCAATTGGATCTGCTGAGGGGACTGTGTAAGTTGCTAATCTACATATTATAATTTGGTTATCGTCGTCCCATCAGACTCACTTTTCCTCATTTTACCAGTTATCTACATCACCAAGCAACCCCACATATAATACACAGAGACATCAAAGCAAGCAACGTGTTGTTAGACTCGGATTTTCAAGCTCGAGTTGCAGATTTTGGATTTGCGAAATTTATTCCTGATGGTGCAACACATGTAACAACGAGAGTTAAAGGAACTTTGGGTTACCTGGCTCCAGAATATGCAATGTTAGGGAAAGCATCAGAAAGCTGTGATGTCTACAGCTTTGGGATTCTTTTGCTTGAGCTCGTTAGTGGCAAGAAGCCTGTAGAGAAAATTAGCACAGCAGTTAAGCGTACCATAACAGAATGGGCTTTACCTCTAGCACGTGAGGGAAAATTTGATGAAATTGCAGATTCAACTCTTAACGGAGACTTTGTGGAAGAAGAGTTGAAGAGGTTTGTCCTGATTGGGTTAGTTTGCGCCCAAAATCAACCAGAGAAGAGGCCAACAATGCTTGAAGTTGTGGAGCTACTGAAAGGAAACTCAAAGGAAAAACTGGATGCCATCGAGAACAATGACATGTTCAAAAGCCTACCTAATTGTAGTGGTTCGTCTGGTGAAGATGATAGCTCTGATCAAATTTCAGCTGATACAGAACTAAAACAAGAAATCGAAAAGGTGCAACTATAATAATGAAAGTTGGTTTCAAGAAAAAAGTTATCATATTATATTCTTGGTTTTTTTTATATAATGGTGGTTTCTTAGATTGCGACGTGCTAAACAGGAGTGTTGTCGTTGATTTGTGTATTTGAGTCTGAATATTTTTTGTTAATACTGTACCTAAATGTCTAGGCGTGTAATTGTATCATAATGTACATCTGGGTATTATTCTTGTGTTCCATGAGTATTAAGAATGAAGTTTAATCCAGTTTTTGTAAGGATAAGAAATGGATGCAACAATGTGCCAGAAGTCGATTATCTTATTTTTATTCCACTTGTGTCTCGATCTCTTTAAGTTTACACTAGTCCATAGTTAGTATTTTGTAAATTGTATTTTACTAAAGTTATAATAAAAATCATTACTCCCTCCGTCCCTAAAAGATTGTCACATTTTGACTTTTGTTAGTCAAACATTACAAAATTTGATCATGACTTTTTCGCATGTGGAATAATAAATATTTATGTTTTAAATCGTGTTTTGTTGACCACCAAAAGTCAAAATGTGACAATCTTTTAGGGACGGAGGAAGTATGTTTTATGGAGAAAACTTGCATAAAATCTCCGGATTTTCAGTGTTTGGGAAGTTGTACAATGAATTTCAATCTTTTTGTATGTGTGTATGGTGTTGGAAGCGACTCGGATAACCCGTTTGAGCACTCGACCTGATAGACAGTTCAGTAGTTAATGAGTAGGGTGTGACTCTAGAGTTGTGCTCGTTTGAGATACCCGATTCGCTTGACAAATACATTGTTCATTAATAAATGATTAAATAAATTATTAGGTTTAACATATATCTTAAAATAATTATCTATAAGTTTTGTGCATTTTATTATTAAATATTTGAATTAAGTAAGCTTCATTTAATTTATTGATATATATATATATAGTGTATATTTTTGTAAATTAGGGATGAGGTGAATTTCGAATCAGGACCTTCTATCACTAGCAAGTTTCTTTTCCACTAGACTATTAATTTATTGATATTTTCAATATAGCATTGTACTTTTTATTAGTGTTAAAAAATAAGTTTTTTAATATTTTGCCTTAACGAGTTGGGTAATTATTGGGTCGAGCCAGATATTTACCTTAATGATCTTATTAGGTCGAGCTCGATACATTATTCAAACAAGTACTACCAGGCTCGGTATCTTATCGCGTCTACTCAACTCGCTTTCTAGCATTATCTGTGGTAGAAAGTTATGGTCTTATTCAGGGGCGGATCCGTGCCCCTAGGTCCATGGATATCGATATATATACTATAGAAAAAAGAGAGTAAAAACGAAGCGTTCTACTAGATCAAATGGTAAAGAGTTTTCTTTTCTGGGCACAGTGCGGAGAGATTAATTGTGTAATATATGCACTAAGAAAAATTTTAATAGAGAAATTCTTAATATAACAGTAACCCGTCCGTTATCTACTTATCTATGTACAATTAGTGTTGTGCATGAGCCGAGCTTTCCGAGCTAGTTCACTCGGCTCGGGAAGCCGAGGCTCGAAGCTCGGCTCGTAATAAAATTAGCCGAGCCGCGAGTCGGGTTCTTGGCTCGTCAGCTCGGCGAGCTAGCTCAGGAAGCCGTCTCGGTAGCTCGATAATACATATGTCAATATTATTTTTAATAAAATTAGTTATATTATACTTTTTTAGTCATTTCAATTATTATGATTAATGTCAATTTAATGTTTCTATTTACATTGTTATATGTTGGTTAATTGTATTATTTGTTACATGTTAATAATATTAGTAATTGTTTATGTAAAATAATTTTTGTTAATTAAAGTGAACTTGAAATTTCGAAATGAGCTAGACCGAAGCTCGACTCGGGAATGGCTCGGCTCAGTAAAAATTCGCCGAGTCTAAGGCTCGTTTAGTGATGAACCGAGCAAAAAATTATTGAGCTCAGGGCTCGGCTCGACTCGTGGACAACTCAGTACAATGGTGACTTGAATCCTTGCTATATCCAATCCGCTTAATTGAGAGGGCAAGATCGTCATTGAAAGAACAATTAGGTTTTGTGTGGATGCATCCATTTCAACTATAAATAAAGTGGCCTCCATCCATTTGAAGGCAGACAACATCATACTTCCTAGTCCTAAACATTTCCTTTTTGTTGTAAATTGCAATGGAGATTCCGATGATGTACAAAAGTTGTCCGTACCATCTGAGAATAATTTCTCTGATGAGAAACCAACCAATTATTCTGAGGTCTCTTCAGTTTTAACTATAATTATTGTTTACTTTTAGTTTTGGTTTTGTCTGGTAATGATTTTATAGTGTTTATTCTTTCTTGTTATGAATTTGGTTTTTGGATTAAGGCAATCAATTAGAGTCACTGAAACACAAATTGTCGATAGTGTTATCAGCGCTTTACATTGCCGATATTTATAAATTAAAATTTGGGGTGCTGATAATTCAACTTTGGCTTATTATTCTTTTAGGCCATTGATTTTTTGATGCACTCATATATTTCCATGGTTTATTTTTTCATTTCGATTCACGTGATGTTATTTAAGTCCTATTTGAAACTGCCTATTTATTCGTAATTTTAATAAGTGTAAAATTGGTGATATTGTAGAGTTTTGATCATCCTTACACTTCTATGTGTGAATATTTTTGGTTCGCTTCTGGCCTACAAGATTGACCGAAATGAATTACTCCCTCCGTCCCTAAAAAATTGTCACATTTTGACTTTTGTTAGTCAAACATTACAAAATTTGATCTTGAATTCCCATTAAACGATAAGAAATAATATAGTCTTGTGGGACCTTGTTAGATTCGTCTCAATATATATTTTTGAAATATTAACTTTTTATAATTTTTTTCGCATGTAGAATAATAGATATTTATATTTTAAATCGTATTTTGTTGACCACCAAAAGTCAAAATGTGACTATCTTTTAGGGACGGAGGGAGTATAATTTTACTGATTTGGTTGGAAAAATGTCACCAATCTGAAATATTGCAAAAGAATCCAAAATAGACAAAAAAATTTGGTCTTTTGGGTTAAGGCAATCAATTAGAGTCACTGAAACACAAATTATTGATAGTGTTATCAGCGCTTTACATTGCCAATATTTATAAATTAAAATTTAGGGTGCTGATAATTCAACTTTAGCTTATTATTCTTCTAGGCTATTGATTTTTGGATGCACTCATATATTTTTGTAATTGGTTTATTCTTTTACTTTGATTTACTGAATTTATTATGTTATATATGACGGCACACGGGAATAATAGTGGTGCTAACAAATAATGTTATACATGTACAATTTATATATAATTATCGGGTTGTATACTTGTATATATACATGTTATCAAGAAGAGCCTTCAAAGTCTTAAACTCTTCACCAATAGAAAAGATACCTAAACACTGTTTTTTGATGGGATCTCAAAGAGAATGGAAGACTGAGCCTTACAAACGTGAATGTGAAAGATAGGTCTCTGCGTAAATGCATGTACTTGCATAGAAGTCTTCAGATTCACAATAGCTTTCGCTAACACAGTTGTCTTCGTTTAGAGGATCTCGTTCTCTTTTTTCAAAGCCGCAAGTTTGGCTTCGGCTGATTTAGTGCAAGCTTCCTTCTCAGTAAGAAGACTTTTTGCTCGTCTTAGATTTTGAAAGTTGAGAGCGAAGGACTGAAGATTCTTTCCTCTCAGATCAAACTTGGCTTCGATTTCCTTAGCAACATCTTTCTAGGGCTGATTGGGCGTTATCTCCGCATCCAGCTTAGTCTCAACTTCTTTCAACTTCACACCCCGCTCTTAACTAAAGAACTCAGCCTGACGAGCCCTCTTATCCAGAACGAAAGTTCCATTGATGGCCTAAAGAGAATGGGAAAAAGGGTTAGCAAAGCACGAAGCTACAAACTTGTAAACAATATAAAAAATAAATAGCTTCAGTTGTTGATGCATCATTTCGGAGCAGAGATCAATAGTCTCGTCAATCTCCTCGAACTCCTCACCTTCCCCCTTTAGCAACAATGGCTTTAGTACTTTAAAACTGTCCTTATAAGCTTTATTTCCACCAGTTTGCCTTCATGATCAAATAAGGAGCTTCGAACTGCCATAAACTCCATTGGACCTTGTCCGCAGAAGCAAGACAAGAGTACCTTTACCATTTTTGGCTCAGGACGATCCTGTGAAGCTGTGATCTTTTTCCTTTTAGCAGTAGGACTTTTTAAAGATATCTCCTAGGGCTTTATCCTTAAAAGTTGCTTCAGAAGCTCTCTCGGCAGTATGAACAGGCATGGATGCTTGAGGCATGGATCGGGAAGGGAAAGGCACAGACCATATAAGAGTAGGGGAAATGATGGGATTCTCGTGCCCCTCTACCACTGGAACTTCCAGGCTTGAACATGGTAGCAAAGTCCAATTGGAGAGGGGAAGGAGCGCTGAGCGCAGCATTGAGAACTTCTTATGCAAAACCACCAAAGGATTAAAAGAAGGCTTGACTACAACCAGAAAAATTACATAAGAAGAAATAAAAGCTATACCCCAAGTAACCGCTTGAGAAAAATGTCTATCTACTAGGTCTGCCAGCATCAGACAACCCTCGTCACAAAATATTTTTCAAGACAGAGGCTGCTTAAAGATGTGGTGAAAGATCTTGATGCTAAGGTCATCTTTAGCAGAACTCTTCACCTTCTTCAAGCCATGGTTTAATCGTCGGGGCTACCACTCATTAGGAATGTCTCTCCTGAAGTTTCCATTCATTAAGCATCAGGCTCGGTGTACGAAAATTTTCCTACCTTTACTAGGGCAAGGAGTACTAAGGAACTTATAGTCGGGTTATAAGGAGCAATAGTATTGACCCTTATGAGTGGTTAAGAACATCTTTTTAAATAAATCAAGGGTGTGTGGAACTCTCGCCTTAGCACAGGCTACTTGAAACATGGTCAAAATGAGTTGTCCCTTACTGATAATTTGGCCAGGGGCTAAAGGAAGGACGGACATAAGGTATTGTACGAAAAGGGTTAGAGGCAATATGAAATCTACTTAAAAAAACATCATATGCATAGAGGTATATCCCCTCCCGTACTGTAAAAAGGTCTCGCCCTCGCCAGGGAATCTGAGACTAAAAGAATATGAAATTTTTGTAATAATTCCTAATTCTATTGAGGTCTATATACTCCTCATTTATGGGTAAAGAATTAGTATTAAAGGAGAAAATCTTGCAGTCAGTAAAGAACGAGCCTAAAATCTCCTCCTCAGTCGGAATATCCTCCCCATCATTAGAAGCCGAGACTTCTAAGGTTGGGAGGGTGTTCTCTTCCGTTTCTCTTGATGTACCTACAGGAAAAGGTGCGAGGCCAGAGGGCAAATCAAGGATGGAAAAAGTCTTAACATCTATTCCAATTCCTCATAATATCTCCGGAGGCCGCCTGGTGGACGTCTTAACATCTCTTCCAGTTCCTCATCAGAATCTTCAGAACCCCATTTCATCAAAGTGGATGTCCCGATCTTGTTCTTGGTTGAAAGTCCTACATTCTCGGCGATGCCAGCTTGACCGTAGTTCATCTGTATATGAGAAAAATGATCATTATCAGAAGAAATAGTAACTCATGAGGCTAGGATCGTTGTGATGCCGAAAATGGCTAACCACTTATACCACTCAATGTGTTTCGGTTCGTAAATCAATACTTCATCATCTTTATCGAGACGAAGCTATGTGATGGTGCGGTGGCAAAGGGTTCAAAAGGAGGTGGTAAGGAATAAAAAAACCAACCTCATTTGTCATTTGTTCGTTGGATTGGTATACTTGAAAGTTGATTTTGTCCATGATGATTTCTACAAAGACGAAGGAAGAATCAAAGTCACGAATAAAAGGGACATATGATCGAAAATTCACTAAAGATCAAGGCACGCCCTTGACGAAGGAGAAATTCAGTAAAAACACTATTTGCACATGGGTTAAAACAAATCAAACCAACGAATTTGAAAGGTTTTTAGCAAGAAATTTAAAGGTTTAGTAGAATATTCACAATTCATGAAGAACTGATTCTCAGAAATGTCTGTAATTACTCAGAAAACTACAAAATCAAAAGAACAGTTATGCATGGGAAGGAATCCTATCTTGATTTGAACGGAAAGTGGTGAATTTTTGTGATTTCAGAGGGTGAAATGAATTGTGATGTTAGTAAAGTAGAAGGGAAGACCAGTAGGCTCAACAATATTAATAAATTGTCCGAATTCCAAATGCATCTTGAAATTGTTTAATGTAACTTTCCAGAAAAAGTACAACTATAAATATAATAATATAATCTACTCTATTGAAGCTTTCGAGAATCACTAAAAATATAATATTAAAATGCAATATTCTTTATAAATACTTTAACAAAATAAAACCTTATACATTCCGAATATTTTAAAAATATAAAAAGTTACACACGATAAATACTTTAGAAATATTAAAATATCACAAATACCCACGAAGAAATAAATTATATCCTTTTGCTTCTTTGTTCGGAGTTGGCATCTGTCAGTTTTCTTTTACTTCCACTCGGTTGCTCATCTTCCAATAGTGATTTTCATCGCATATCTTCAAGTTGTTCTTGTAGATCAATTAAGGATGAATTATTGGGATCGATATCCCACTTCTTATAAGACCCTTCTTTATAACTTTGACTATATCTTGATTGCACCCGAATATTGGAGTGTATGAAAACCAACTTATCAGCCCTGTCACAGGTTAGTCGATTTCTTTTGACACTATGGCTGAACGAGTAAGTGCTCCAGTTCCTCTCTGCTGAAGAGCTACTTATTGGTTGCGATAACACTTTCATCGCAATATCACACAACTCTGGTGTTTGTGCACCATATGTTGACCACCAATCTATAACACTTATACTAGCAGAATCCAAATGGGCCTTTGGCCGAGCGAACTTACCTTTTTTTGGTGGAACTCTACAAACTGCTCTCGTAATATTTTTTGCACAGCTTAACTATCGGCGAAGTGTGTAAGTAACTTTGATCATAAAATCTGGGATTCAATGCAAATCCGAGGCAATGCATCTGAATGTTCATTTTATCTCATCTTTTAAACACAAGTTCTTCCATTACAGACAAAGATGACTCGTATTTGTTATCTACCATAACATCTCTAATTTCTCCGACTAGACAATCCACCTTTTCGCCATTTTCTCTCCCTCCCCATCGGCGAATCTTAATACACAAAAAATTGGTTTAGTAATCTTCAAAATGTTTTCCGCTTCATCCCAAAAATAAGCATCATGTATTATTTCACTCACATCTTTAGCCGACGAACTAGTAGCAACATCTTGACCTTTAACCCATTCTTTCCAAGCTCTTATTACAACTAGTGTTTTAAGTGATTCACGACAATCTACTAATCTTTTTAAAGTAGTGTAATGAGAAGCAAATCTTGTTTTCGGTACTTTGAATAATTCTAGTGATGATGCTTTCCTAAACTCAGCAAGACCCTTCGAATGATTTATGATGAACTTCACTAGCTTTTTCGCTTTTTTTATATATATAACAATCATCCATTCAAAAGATTTATTAAAATCTTTAAACACTAAATTAATAGTATGACACACACATCCAGACCACAAAATATTTTTATGTACCTTTTCAATAAGTTCTCCAACAGCTTTACATGTCGAGGCATTGTCTGTGACCACTTGCAAAACGTTTTTCCTTGGTCCAACCTCTGCTATAGCTTTAAGGAGATAATTTAGAATCACCTCTGCTGTTTTTTCAATTCCAGAAAAATCATCAGTATAAAAGAATATGGCCTCTCTAGAATTAACACCAAGAACATTAATCAACGGGTTGTGTTTCACGTTTGACCAACCATCAGAAACAATTGACACTCCTTGTGTATACCACGAATCTTTCATCGGCATCAAGTCTTTTTCGACGCTTCTCTTGCATTCATCAAGGAGTGTTGTTGTTGCTTTCTCGGATGAAGGTGATTTATAACCTTTTGGTCCATAATTAATTTTGGATACCATTTCAACCCATTCCGGATTCCTCAACACATAAAAAGGAATGTCATTTTCACAAAGCATACGCATAACTTCCATATCCACTTAATTTCTTTCCACAATCTTGAATTTTTCTCCAATTGAGTTTGAAGTTGTTGCTTTTGCTTTTGGAGTTAAAGTTGACTTCTTCAAGTTTCCCAAATCATTTCTTGACTCGAATTCATGAACTCGTCTAAGTATCCTTTCATATTCCACTCGGTTTGTTGTGTTTATCGGACATCGTGATATGTCCGATCTCTTCCCAACCGGAGGACCAAAGAAGTGTTGGTGAATTCTCGTATATGAACTTTTCAAAACCTTATTACAATGTTTGCACATCCAAGATTTTCTTCCACCGGTATTTTTACCCCCATCTAACAACTCGACCTCATCGTATAGAGGTCCCATTAGTGTGCTCGTTTTTTGTGAAGATGAAGTGGAGTTAGATTGGTGTTCGGATGTTTCTTGATCATTATCATCTTCCTCATATACATCTTCCCCGAACACCATGGACATTAGATAATTATCATTGTGTTTTCTTGATTTTTTGTAAGTATATTTTTTTGGAATGAATTTGTTGATGTTTTGTACAATGATTTATGTAACTGAGTTAGAAACTTAAGGAAATAATTGTACTCAACATTCAAATTATAGTAAGTACAATGGATTTAATAAATATCTCTAATTGCATTTAACAAATGAATTTAACAAATATACTAAATTCAGAGAATTTTCTAGAAGTACACCATTCAAAAAGGTGACTATGCAATAAACACATTAAAGTACTAAGTTCACATTATTTTTAAATGTACACATTATTATTTATGTGGTGAGAGTGTCTCACACGGTTCTTGATATCATTTATGTGGTGAGAGTGTCACACGGTTGGTTTCCAAGCTCTTGTTACTGGTTGGCTTTCCAAGCTCTTGTTACTGCTAGGTTGAATGTACACTAAGCCATCCAATATCTTCTAACACTCTAGAATAAATTTTTGGGACTCCAACCTTCATTAAATAACATTTATCCAACTCCAACCTTCATTAAATAACATTCATCCAACCTTAAAACTTTTCATCAAACATGAAATAAATATTATGAATAAAATAAAAATATATAAATAAATAATGAGCCTACCTCCACCGTATTCGATTTATTTACACCAATCGAATTCCGTACTCCGAACCGTATTCCGTATTCCGAACCGTCCCCCGAACTATGTGGCTATGGTTTTGACTCTTCCACTTTTGTTCCACTCTCATATAGACACGTGTTGTGATGTTGGAGATCCCAGTAACTCGTTTAGAATTAAATTAGAAGATTAAGGCTTACCTTTCGATCTTCTATTCATCGTGGCGGCGAGCTATGATTCCAAATCGAGAGATAAAGGGTAATGACATCACCCTATTAAATACCCACTCTTGGGCTTCTCCTTAACAACTAGGTCAAATAGACACTTGGGGTCCGACCCAAAGAGGTTGACCGAAATGAACTCATGAGCCGAGCCTTATCTATACAACCAGGTGAACCAGATGATGACAAGTGTCACCATCTCCTTCTTTCAGCTATTATCTACTCTCTCTCTTCTCTACTATATAAAAGGAAGAGATTGTTAGCCTATATGACAACATTAAACGGGGGGTGAATAAGGTTATAGCGGAATTATGGCCTATTTTCGGATTAACAACAATATTAATATCGAAACCCCAAATACCCCTTTTATATCGATGTGCGAATACTTAAAGTAAATCACGGCACATGCAATTCTATTCAAATATAGGTAAAACACAAAGCTATCATCGGTTTAACAAATAATATATAAGCTTATGTATTTTACTTCTAGCAATTCTATGCATATAATCAATTATAGACGAGAAAGTAAAAGAGTAGGGATAGAAATGCAAACACGATTTTAGCGAGCTTCGGTTTCTCTACGTGCTCGACCCTCGGCTTTCCAACCTCGGGATTTCGGTAAGTGATCACTAGTAAGGGGAACCCCCGGAATTCAATACAAGCAATCCACTAATCTTCTAGCTAACCCAAGCTAGAAACCCAAAGCCTAACTCCAGGATTTCTACTCCTAATTCCGAATTAGGAACCCAAGAACAACCTCCTCGGATTTCACTACTCCTATCAAGTCGGAGATGCAACTCCACTACCTCGAGCACTCTATGTCCTATTACTTGAGCACTAGCCTCAACACTACGGCAATCTCCCCGATTTCTAGCTTGAGTAAGTCTCACAACACCTCGGACCCTCAAGCCTCTAGTATGAAAATCAAATCCTAACTTAATGGGATATCTCTTTATAATATAGAGATGAATGTTTTATCCCAAATCAAATGCTCCTCAATGAGCTACAATGAGGTTACAATGTATAACACAATCTTACAACTCCTTAGTTGAGTGGATATGAAGTTGAATCTTGTTTTCTCTCTTGAGCAATTCAACAAACACCTTGAATGCTCCTTCTTAAACACAAACTCTTTGTATGTGCTAGTGATCCATAGCTCATTCGATTAAAATCTTGATCGCTCTTGAATATCTTTGAGCTTCTTTCTTCGTTGTCCTTCGTGACCGGTGAATGATCGACTCTTAGTTTGGTCTTCATTCTTTTCTTTAAGCTTCTTTTGTCTTCAATGACTAGCGTGTGGTTGATTCTTCTTCTTCATCACCACACTTGATCGCTTGTGTTCATTTGTTGTTGTCCTTCCGTGGCAAGTGAATGTCGACGCATTATCTTGGTCGTCATTCTTTTCTTTAAGCTTCTTCAAGTCCTCAATGACTAGTGTATGGTTGGTTCTATTCTTCACACCACACTTAAGAAATTGTAAGTCCAAGTTGTATTTTGTTATTATCAAAATAGAAAAGTCGGATAATCACATATCGACTAACTCTTCATTTTGACAATAACAAAATACCTTATGTATGAGGGGTATAAGAATAATGGCAAAGTTGAATCACCCTCATCATAAGCATCAACATGTTCATGTATAAAAATATAACTTAAGCATAAGAAATGTAACATGAATGAGAAACATACCGACCATATAATTAGATCAATATATGTTTGGTGCGTTGATTCTCATTTTCTTTTCTTCAATAAAGCTTGGTCCTCTTGACCGGTGTGGTTGACCTTTCATCATTGTCACCACATATATCCCTTGAGTAGCTTTATGTAAATATCACGGCAAGCATTCATCGGATATAGAATGTCAATAATCTTGTGCTTGCTAGATATGGTTCTAACATAGTTATGAAATAAATCATTTAAGTAAACATGTTAGATAGTAAATCAATGTTTAAGTCATCATTAAAACAAGGTGTTTACGGACTCATAGTCCAACAGAGATGACTTCATTTGAGGTAATTGATATCTGACTTTTCCAAGCATGTTACCTTTAGACATTCGCTTAAACTCTTACATTGGAGTGTTTGTGGCTGTGCTCCAACCACGCTTGGACACCCGCTTAAACTCTCTCTCTCTTCTCTACTATATAAAAGGAGGAGTTAAACAGCGGGATTTTCGTTAAGTGATCAGGGGACTTGAGATTTTCCGTTATCCACTTCCACAACAGATTCTGCATCATAAGAGAATCGTATCAGATGCTGCAGAAGAGGCAAGGCGTGATGTTACTCACCCCAAGCTCTAGGTGAATTAGACCCGAATACCTTCTGTAATGAGTATTGTAACTGTCTCAGTCGAGACTATATACTCCCGCGAGTCCCGCCCATGGTGGTGAGTATAAGGTTTAAACTTTGGATTCGAAGTTTAGGCCCTTATTCGGGCTAATCACACCGACTCCACCATATATAAGGATCTTATTCAACGACGGGACTTATACCATTTGACATGTGTCCTAATGGGGTGATCTCTTAACATAACCACTACTCCAAACAATATAAGGAAAGGTTAAGTATATTATTTTAGTTTTTTTAGTTGATATTTTTCATATTTATGTATGAGTCATTGGTTATATAATTAAAATTAATTCGTTATGATTTGATTTGTCTTTACAATTAAAACTTATAATATTATTTTTTTTTATAATTTTTAAACTATAACTAAAAATAACTATAGTAAATACTCCCTCCGTTTCTTTTAACCTATTGTTTGGGTTAGAATTCTTGTGTTTTTTTAAAACTTTGTTTACTATTTTCAATGTGCTTTTTCATTATACTTCCTATTTTATCCTTAATAAAGTAGTATGCTTTATTGACTTTTCAACTTTCAAGACATTAGCTAATAGCTTTATGGGGGAACCAATACAATTAAATAGGGGTAGAAGAGTAATACTTTTATGACTTTAATAAAGTAGATTGTTGCCAAACAATAGGTTAAAAAAAAACAGATGGAGTATATAGTAAAAGAAATTTAAATATCAATTAAAACAAATTAAAAATTGCATTGTTTTCAATCAACATTTAAACAACTATCTTCACAAATTTATGAAATTTATTTACAGATGTTTATGACCCAAGTTAAAGCTCTATCAATTGGCTCGGTTCAGTTGGTGTGATCCGAGGCTCAAGATCGACTCGTTCTAAATTGAGTCGCGACTCGAGATGAGTTTTGGACTTTAATTTGTGAAAGCTCGTCATTCCATGTCGAAGCTAAAACTCTCGGGCTTGGCTCGTTTAAAGATTGTATGATTTACCGCAATTTTTTAATTTCGAGAGAGTGTCCTATTCATTTGCCTTATTATTCTGAGCTGAGAGATACGGAACAGCAACGGTCACCACTACAAAACTCACACCACTCCCTCGCTCTCTGCAATTTGCTTCAAAATATCTCAAATCTCTTCAGATTAATTCCCCACATTTCAGTTAATTTGCTCAATCATCTCCAAAATCATGCGAATAATTGATCGATCGAATGGAAACTTCAATTACAAAATCCTATCAGCTCCGCGTTCACTATTCAACAATATAATTTTGAGGAGTTTTGCGTACGAGAAGCTTCCGGAGCAGCTTCTTAATCTCTCTGTGCTCAAATTAGATGGAAATTGTTTCTGTAATTACGCTTTATTTTACTACTTTTATTATTTTGGTAAAAATATGTTGTGTACTCCCTATGTCTCGAAAATATTGTCCGGTTTTGACCTTTGATTGCTGAGTTTTAATATTTCAAATTCTAAGTATTTTAGTATTACGTTGTATAATATTTGTGAAAATTATAGTAATAGCTCAAGTTCGTTTAGTTGATGTTTTTTAATTTAGTGTCCCAAAGAGAATTTTCGGTTTTCGAATTTTGATTGTTGAATTTTTAATATTTTAAATACGCTGTGGAATGTTAGGTGAAACATATATTAAACACTCAAATGCATTTAAGTGAAGTTTTCGGTTTTTAGACTGGTGAAAAGGTTAGTTTTGAATTTTGACGGTTGAATTTTCAATATTGGATTGAAATATGTTGTTTAATGTGTTGAATAATACCTGGTGAAATGCGGATACATGTAATATACTACACCCTCCGTTTTTTTTTTCATTTGTATCTTAATATAAAAAATTGCTTTAAAATAATTGTCACTTTGTAATTTCAATTTAATATTTGATTTCTAGTGAGAATGTATAACAAAATCTTCTAATAACAATACCTTCATTACATGTTGATTGATTCATTGATTATATATATATATTCATTCTTAAATGACTCTTAATTAATGTGAAAGTTGCTAGGATGACAACTAAAAAACGGAGGGAGTATTAACTTCGACAATTTGATTCAAATGGAAGTAACTTGAGTCAAGTTGGTGTAAAGTTTGTTAAGTTTGACAATTGAATATCAAAATTGACAATGTTTTCTTAGATGAAGTATATCTTTATTGGTTTGTTTTAATGATTGATTCAACAATCTTTAGGTGTCAATGTCTCGAAGAATGGAACTGTAGGGGAGGTTAAGCGAGCGGTGGAAGACATTTTCAAGTTCACATCCGAACTCGAAGAACATATATTGTGGTATGAATGTACAAGCTAGTATGAGACTATGAGTAGACTTGCTTGTGGTCTAGTGTGTAACTGAATTTTGATGATTGCACGTTTAGATGCTTGGTTTGTGATCTCATAATGTTTGTTCATGCAGTTGTGTATGAATCATGTATTTTACTACTTGGGGGTTGTTGTTTATGAATACATTAGTAGATATAGCCTAAGTGGTTCTTTTTAATTGGATTTTCTAGCAGATGGATGAATCAGGGAAATAGATTAGCAGAATGAAATTGAGAGTCTACTCGTTAGAGGGGACTTTAGTAGAATTTATACGATGAATATTTGTCTACTTCAGAATTGGATAAAAGATATATTCTCAGAACTTATTGCTTGTCTTCATATACTATTATATTTCAGCATATTCACGATTTAGGAAACTTGAATAGAAGTATTACCGCCTAAGGTAAGTATTTATTTTGAGGTTATGTTGGTCGTGTGACGGGGAATCTTAAGAAACGATAATGTTATAAGGTGTTTTGGGGTTGAAGTAGAGACGAGACTGATACCTTGGAACATTTGATTTACAGGTCACTGGTATGGAGGCATTTCTGCTTGTGCTATGAAGGTCAGAAGCTCATTAATGATAAAGCTTGTATTGGCAGTTACGGAATCAAAGATGGTGACCAGGTTTGTGCTTATCCTCTCATCATAGCATTGCAACAACTTTGCTACAGTAGGGATTGAACAATTTCTTGCCACGCTATTGGGGATTTTTTTGTTCTTGTTTTTCTGTGGATTAATTTGAGGAAAGACCTCGGAAAGCACTCGGGTGACAAAATATCTTATATATGACATATACAATCCTTATGAGCTGGGATATGAAGTTTGGACCTCTGATTGAAGACGGACCATGCAGCTTCTCAGATGGTTGTGAACAACTGCTTAGAATTGATAAATTTATTGCATAGCTTTTTCTCATATTGCTTGCTTCACTTACCTATCATATTCATCTCCTGTGGGAGTCTTCTGACAAATCCACACCACTAACCAGCATCAGATTTAATGTTCTAAATGTTGAAGGCTATACTGAGGCTACAAAGCTACACCAATATATGTACATGATTAGTGTACTTGAACTACTACAACACAAATATGCTGGTTATTCTCTGACCTAAGATGCAATAACTACTCTATTTGCTGAAAGTTATACCTTGTGTAACATGGATCAAAATTTGAAAACATATGGTGCTCTACTACCTCTTGCAGTGTTTGCGGTGCAGCTGGTTTTATTGATTTAACTATTTCCTTACTAATGTCATCTAGCTTCAATTCATTCGGCATTTGACGATTGACCAAAAGCCAGCTAGGAAGCAATCTGGCATTGTTGACACCGATTCTAAGACCTCCATGTAAGTTATCTACACACTACTGACACAAGTGAATATGTTTCCTGGGTTTGAATATAATTGTGTGATGAATGTATCTTTGATTGTATGGTTAAGTATCAATATGTATTTGTGGATAGAATTAGTGATCTCTTCCCATGGCGCCTTTCGAATGCTCTATGATACTGATAGTCTAGCTCCAAGGGGTTGAACAAAAAACTTATTAGTTTGTCATGTTAATTTTATGAGGCTGCTGATATTGGAACATATGAGAGATTAATAGTCACTCGTATATTCCAGTAAGAGATTCATTTTGCTCAGATCAACCTTGTATACCTTCCAAAGATCCTGTGGCAACCTACTATATCAATTCTGTCATTACTGTCTATACATGTGCGTAAAGCAGAGCTATCTGTATAGGCGCTTCTAGATATATTATAAGTAAAGGCGCTTCTGGATATATGATAAGTAAACCTGAGATGCTCCTTTGTCATATCATTTGCAGTTCTACTTCTCGTCATGTGAACAAAGATGATGAATTTTTTATTGAGCATCAGGAAGTGAATATGAAGTTTCGTAACTGTGAAGATAAGGAAGGGCCTTGTAAGCGAAAATTCAAACTGGTTCAATATCTTAAAGGCCAACTGTCATATGCACGGCTATGGGGCTGCACCGAAAAAATTCTTCGAGGGGGCAAAGCATCCCCTTCCAGATTTTCTCTCCAGTATGTTGCAGTCGGATCTGAGGAGTCTGCCTGTATGTTGACTGTTGGGTGACTCGCAACAATTAATCTGTAGTCTTAAGTCTTAACAAGTAACTAGAGAATTGAATACTTTTAGCATAGTATTGACACATTCGAAACCATGAATCGGCTAATCATAGAAAAACTACTCATGCATTATAGAGCTTAACAGGATTCCTTAGGACTAGTTATTTTTGCCTTGAAGCTAGTTTTAGTCTTATTGGTTGCTTGAGTTTCATCTTATTGCTACAACAAGAGCAAATCCCTCTCGTTAAAGAGCTTGACATAGATCGTTGAGGTTGTGAAATCGATTCTTAATGAGAGAGTGAACTCAAATGTCAAAATAATAACAGAAGGCAATCTAATTGATCATTTAGAATATTGTTTGTTATCTCGACTTCTTTATATGTTACAGGGAGTTATATAAAATGTTCGAAAGTTAGTGCATGAAATGAAGTTCATGTAATAGTTTGGGGTAAAATAATGTTACAAGCCGGTGATTATTTAACCGCTATATCAAATCTTTGGACCATTACAAATTTACAACACATCATGTTTCCTTCCCGTGTAATATATTTTCCATGTAGCAAAAACACATTTTTCAAATATCTATTGGTCGCAATTGGCCCATTGTTTTCTCATCAGTACTCCATAATTTTACAATTGATTGTTTATTAAGTACACCAAATCTTTGGCACACTCGGACACATTTGACTTCCGGTTTAATATAGATTTTCCATGTAGAAATATGTTTTGAATAAGTAGTATTCTCGCCTTTTGAGGCAGCAGGCTGGTAGAACTGAATTTACTGTAATTTATATCTCATCATGTCTATGAGAAATAGGTCAAATGATTGCATCATCATCGTAATGAAAACATATCAAAATTTGCATGTGTGGCATCTGGCATACTGTATACTTGATAGATACATACTTGATACTACTACTAAACACGTGAAAAGATTCGGTGCATCAATACTTCCATGCATCAGGTGCATCAGGTACCCATTTAAAGGTTTTACGTGGGTACTGTACCCACTTGAAATTTCATCATTGGTACTTGTACCCAAATTGTACTATAACAATGATACAATACCACATATGTGTATGTGGTATTGTACCATTGTTATAGTACAATTTGGGTACAAGTACCAATGATGAAATTTCAAGTGGGTACAGTACCCACGTAAAACCTTTAAATGGGTACCTGATGCACCGAGTGCACCGAATTATTGATGCACCGAAACCGTACTCACTAAAGACACCAACACAAATTTCGACACTGACCATTTAATTAGTAGGAGTACGTAATTAGTTAGAGATACTCTCATGTATGACATACTTCCTCGTCCCTAAATGATTGATAGTATATTTTATTTTTTTTTAATTAACAAAACACGATTTTAAATATAAATATCTCATATTTTATAAATAAAAAATTTTAAAAAGTTAATAGTTCAAATATATATATAGACAATATGATTATATTAGTTTTATTGGTTAATGAGAATTATTAATCAAAGTTTTTTAAAATTTAAAAAATGAAAAGTTAAAATGTACCAATCAGTTAGGGACGTAGGGAGTATTAATTAAGTATTATACATTTTTTTTTTTTTGATAATTAGCGATGAATTGTGATTACAATGATATTACAAACATGAATACAGAAATTGCTAACTAATAGAAAGTTAGAGTATAATATGAGACAAATATGTCTCCAACAAGGTTCGAACCCATGACCTCTTACATGAAAGGTTGGGCCGGATGCCACTAGGCTATTGAGCCATCGGCAATTAAGTATTATACATAGTACAACAACAAAATAGAAAAATTTGACGTACAAAATTATAGAAAATTACTTATCTAATAGTTCGCTAATTTACAATGACAATTTTTTAATTATTGTTACTCCGAGTTATCATATTCCATACCCATCCATCAATTATACCACTTCTACACGATACCATTTGATTGTGTGGATCTCGTTAGTTTATGATAATGATAATGATAATTAACCAAAACCAAATTGCATGAAAAAGGAACACATTTATCATATGCTTGAATCCAGCATAATTTGTATGGTTATGGCAACCTAAAGCATTTCTAATCTTGAATCACATCAAAAAGACAAAAAACACACAAGTAGAAGTAGTAGTAGGTCCTCTTTCAATTCACAATTCACAATTTCACATGATTAGTTGCATGAAACCACAATATATGCAACAAACACTTTAAAGCAAGATTTAATCCTCACATGGAGATGCCTTTTTGGATACTTATTATACATGCGAATATTTTTCTTTCCTTGATAAATTAAAGACCATTTCTAAAATTGAACATCAATCATAATCAATTAAATTTCAATCAGTAAATTTTTTATTTGGGTTTAATTTGTAATCACATCATCACATGGAGCTGCTAAAGAAGTTCCAAAATAGATGAGCAAAGTTGTGATTTTCTCATGAGGATAATATTCCTTGGTTTTGAAATAGACAAGTACAAATGATCATGCACGACTTGACTTGATCACACCATCATGTAATAAATTTCTCTATGTACATTGACATTACATGTTATCTATGTGTGTAATAACATAATACACAGAGCCAGAAACTAAAATCCATATTTTGTTTCCTTGCACTTTTCACTATCATCTAGGAGAAAATCAAGTGTTAGTTGAATATATATATAGATTAGATATTTAGATTGGACATATATATTATTATCGTCTAATGAGTGATTAATTAAATGGGGGTTAAGATGGAGCACCACATCACTACTCAGGGCGAAATCAGGATAAAAATCAAGGGGGCCAATTTTGAAGGGAAAAATTAGGGAGGCAAAAATAAATAAAAATAGTTAAAAGTAACCAACTAAGCTACATTTATACTTGGTTTGTTTATATTTTTTAGGCTTAAATTCTGACAGGCCCCTGAACTTTGCTCAGGGGCCAAATTGACCAGATGATCAAAGTTCAGGGGCCTGTCGGAATTTAAGCCTATTTTTTATTATATATATCACGAAAATTTAAAAAAATCACATATAAAATAAACGATACCGAAAAATTTAGGGTGGCAAGCGTAACATTTAATCTAATTTCTTTAAGGGCAACGACCACTAATAAGTCAGGCTTTAGAAATCAAGATTAAGATGAGCACATATATATTTGTATAGATTCTTGTATAGGCTTTATCCCAAAATCCCAATTAGCTGATGATAAGGTAGGTGTATTTTTTAAAATAATTGGTGAGACCGAGGGCCTATCTTAGCATATAGTTGTTACATGTTGGGTTACTTTTTGCAAGGTTGTCACTATTGGAGCAAAATGTGATCACGCTCACATTAAGCGCCCCCTCACGCCGAACTCACAGCTTGAAAGGGAGTAAATCACGGTATGATCCCCAGGACCAGAGTGTATGGAGGCCTGTCTAAGCTGCGCACTTAGCCTGGGATAACACTCCCAAACTGCCGCTGGCGTGGTTCGAACCCATGCCAATTGGAGCAATTTGCATACACCCTAACCACTGTGGCAACCCGTGGGATTGCAAGGTTACCACTATATATGCATGGGAGTATGTTAGATGTAACTTGTTAGGTTGTTCAGTGTATAGAGATAATTGGTGAAATGATCTTAATTAATAGGTGATTATTGTACTTTAATTTTTTTTATAAAGATCTATGTAAGTCTATTGTGTGCACAAATGATTCTCAAGTTAACACTTTCGTTAACTAATTCGGTTGAAATGTGCACGAATAACTGATTTTCATTAATTTTGTTTCATCTATCTTTAATTTCAATACTTATGGAGAATATCCATATTGATAGAGTAAGTGAACTTCTGATACAAAGTAATGAGTTTTATTCTTCTATAAACAATTTCTTGATCAAATATATAACACAAATACTTGTCTAATAATATAATCAATCTGACTAATGTGATTTACAGTCTATTATATCAATATGAGATCTATTAGTATACCATCGACCGTCGTCAGTAACAATTTATATACCATATTAATCTTGAAGAAAATGGTGTTATGGTTGAATTGGAAACAGGTAAGTGCCAACTGCCAACTAGTTGGTTATATATTGGACAATCGGACTTAATAAAGCAATTTACTACTCGACGACCTAATCTATTGAAAGCTGTTTCCCTAAAATGATGTCATGAATCTTGAATTGAGGCAATAAAGCGAAAATCTTTAGCAGATTTCGTAAGATGTACTTGCCATATGCACATATTGATGGTTCGAAATCGATGTTCCAACAAAAAACACCAACCATTTATTCATCACTTTCGTCTACTCCCACGTAATACGTACCGTTCATAATACGCTTCTTTTCTAAAACCATAAATTATCATCTTCACACAAAATTAAAGATATTCCTATGAAATTTCGTAATAATATTTACACATTTATCAAATTGTCAATACTCAATAGTATCCTTCCACTGAGTTAATCGAATAATTTAGTGGAATGGGCTCTTGCAAATAATTAGAAATTTCTGGGTTCAAATCTCACCTTATCCTTAATTTATAAAGAAATAAATAAATAGTACCCTTCCACCAAATGCGATCTTATTAAGGAGTTATTACAGTATGAAAAATTAAAAACTTTGAATAAAATAAATTTATAATCGTGGGAGTACGGCTACCTGTATTTCCAAGCGAAATTTTTTACCCGTTTTGCCCTTAACGATCTTATTAAATCCAACTTTACTTTCATACATTGAAAACAAAAAACCTAATTTTCTTTTATAATTTATGCCACCCGAACTCATGAAAATATAGTTGAAATATTACGTCAAGACCACGCGTTGGTTGTCCTTTAATTGACTATATTTACAACCAACGGGTGATATTGTCATTGAAATAATGTTCCAACTATATTTTATAAGTGTGACTATACGATCTTTTGCCCTTTGAAATTAATTTTCACATCCCTCTTCATATCCACAACAAAAAAAATAGCTGGATGAGAGAGAATCTGAAAAAAGGAGGTAGCTAGTAGGCTAGGAGCTAGTAGCTAGTATAGAGAGTACAGTATGTGGATCCGAGGACGTAAACAAAACTGTGCAAGAGATGATGAATGAATTGAAAGTGGAGGGACCTTATGTGAAGGGACCTTTCACCTTAGCTAGCCGCAACTTAATTATCAGCTCATCATGTTCTCCACCATCCCAAGCGTGCATCTAAACAGTTTTCTTCCTGTTACCTTCTTTCTCTTAATACCATTGCATGTGTCACATAACTCATCATCAAATGCCTCTCATCTTTATTTAACCACCCGTTACACGTTATTACGTTAGTTCGAGGTCATTATCAAAGTGTACACTCAACAAATAACGGTTGTGGGTCTTCGTTAAAGAACCATTACCAGATCAATGTGGATGATTATTTCTTTAGTACTCTTCCAACTTTGAGAAAATTAACTATTTATGTCATAAAAAAGAAATGAAGTGTTTTTTTTTTTTTTACTTTTGTCCTGCTCAAGCAAATATATTTGCTCTTTTGGCACTCAACTAGGTATTATGGAAGAGACAGTTAGCTAGCTTGACGAGCTCTATCTAGCTAGCTTTTGTAGTCTTTTGCAAAATGAGAGAGTGACCTATTTCTTCCTCATCACTATATGCTGGCATGTGGCATCTAATGATCAACCAATACTCATATAGTCTATCTAATAAGTCTATATATATATATGACCCTCCCCTCGCGTATTATTTTGCTTTGAAATGTATCATTCGATTAATCATGTTAAGAAAACAAGGTTTTATATATCGATATCATGTAAGTTTAATGCGGCATACACTATTTTGTAAAGGTAGATGCCTCCATTCAGAGGTCATGAATTGTTTTCCTGGCTAATCAATTAAAAATAGAAGGCGAAATAATAATGGTGCATTTAATTTAGACTTAACAATCCAAGATTTCAATAGTCAAGATCCAGCAATGTAAATGTATGAGCACCAACGAACAAGCACTACTCTCCTTATGACACTACTAGAATACTGACTTTCAGTGACGCCAAAATCCGACACCAAACTGACACTAATGACTATCAGTGTCGATTTGGAGTCGGGAAATTTTCGTCACCATCCACGCGTCGCTAAATAGTAAAACCGACACCAAACCGACTCTGATGCTGCAAACCAAACTTGCACACCTTTTCGACTCTAAATCGACACCAAAACGTTTATTATTCTTCTAATTTCAAATCGACACCATCCGACTCCAAATTGACACAAATTATCGACACCGATTCGACACTAAATAGACACACTGTTACGTTTTTTTCCAATAAAACGTTGACACCATTCCGACACCAATTAGACACTACGTAGAACCATTAATTAGTAAATATTTCGACTCTATTTCGACACCAAACTGACACAAATCCCGACTCCAACTATCACCAATTAGACACTATATTGTCCAAATGACATTTTTCATGTGTTGAAGGCCGACACTAAACCGACTCCATTCCCGACACCACCCGACACTAAACTGGAAATTATGGTAAAAAAAACAGCCTGGCTGCTGCAGTTTTAATACCACAGCAGCCAGGCTGCAATGCTGAAAACTGAAAAGTTATGAACAACAACAACACCAAACATAAACAAACACCAAACAACAAATATAAACAACATAAACACCAAATATGTACAACATAAACATCAAACACAAACTAAACAAAATGATTTAAAACTTTAAACACCAAACATAAACACCAAATATGTACAACATAAACACCAAACAACAAAAACACCTCTTTGAAGTTTCCCTACAACAACATTATTAAAGATAAAGTTAGAGACAAGTAATAATAACATACAAAGATATAAAAAATGAAATGATTTAGGAAATATTATAATGAAACATTACCTCTTTGAATTTGCCTACAAAAATCAACAAAGTAAATTATTAGTATACATTATAATTAAAAAAAATATCCACAAACTAATTGAATTTAAAAGTTTACCTACAACAACATTATTAAAGATAAAGTTAGAGACAAGTGATAATAACATACAAAAATATAAAAAATGAAATGATTTATGCAATATTATGAAACATTATTTGGATTTCCCTACAAAAATCACCAAAGTAAAATATTAGTATACATCACAATTAAAAAATGAAATTAAAGAAAAGAGAAGAATGTTAGAGAGAATTTTCTCGATTTGTGAATGTTAGGGTTTGTAAATGTTGAGTTTGGTGTGAATAGTGATGTTTATATAGAGGATGAGTTGGAAAATTTCTGTAAAAAAAAAACACCCGACACCAATTAGTCACTAAACCGACACCAAGTAGTTCAAAATTTTTGAATTTCCCGCACTTAGTCATTAGCGGGAAAATTGAAAATTTTTGAATTGAGATGCCAATGAATTGAAAAACACCCGACACCAATTAGTCACTAAACCGACACCAAGTAGTTCAAAATTTTTGAATTTCCCGCACTTAGTCATTAGCGGGAAAATTGAAAATTTTTGAATTGAGATGCCAATGAATTGTGACTTAATTAACTCTTATTGTTACAATCCGACACTAATGTGACACCATTTGACAGAAAAAGGGTCGCAATCTGACACTAATAGTAAAATTCAATACTAAATTGAGTTGCCCATGAATTGTTACTTAATAATTAACACCAAATGAATCAATTAATTCCTCGTCTCACCTTGTTCTCACGACTATGACATATGTCAATTATGAAAATACTATGGATCAATTCATTCCTCGACTCATATTGATCTCACGACTATGATATATGTAAAGTATAAAAGTTTTTACTCAAACGACTGATTGCGAGATGTAACATGCCAAATTTGATTTCTAACACGATATATGCCTCTAACATAACATTAAATTCAAATACAATTCATTATTGTTTCATCCTATAGACAAATGTCACTCAATTAAATTGAATAAATGTACACCCGACATTGCTTGACACCAAATTGACACAAATTCACATAACTCCACACCAACTAGTCACAATCCGACACCAATGTGACACCACTTGACACAAAAGGGTCACAATCCGACACCAATAGTAAAATTCAATCCAAATTGAGTTGCCGATGAATTGTGACTTAATTAACTCATATGGTCACAATCCGACACCAACGTGACACCACTTTACACAAAAGGGTCACAATCCGACACCAATAGTAAAATTCAATCCCAATTGAGTTGCCAATGAATTGTTACTTAATAATTAACACCAAATGAATCAATTAATTCATCATCTCATTTTGTTCTCACGACTATGACATATGTCAATTATGAAAATAGTACGGATCAATTCATTCCTCGACTCATGTTGTTCTCACGACTATGACATATGTCAATTATGAAAATACTATGGATCAATTCATTCCTCGACTCATATTGATCTCACGACTATGATATATGTAAAGTATAAAAGTTTTTACTCAAACGACTGATTGCGAGATGTAACATGCCAAATTTGATTTCTAACACGATATATGCCTCTAACATAACATTAAATTCAAATACAATTCATTATTGTTTCATCCTATAGACAAATGTCACTCAATTAAATTGAATAAATGTACACCCGACATTGCTTGACACCAAATTGACACAAATTCACACAACTCCACACCAACTAGTCACAATCCGACACCAATGTGACACCACTTGACACAAAAGGGTCACAATCCGACACCAATAGTAAAATTCAATCCAAATTGAGTTGCCGATGAATTGTGACTTAATTAACTCATATGGTCACAATCCGACACCAACGTGACACCACTTTACACAAAAGGGTCACAATCCGACACCAATAGTAAAATTCAATCCCAATTGAGTTGCCAATGAATTGTTACTTAATAATTAACACCAAATGAATCAATTAATTCATCATCTCATTTTGTTCTCACGACTATGACATATGTCAATTATGAAAATAGTACGGATCAATTCATTCCTCGACTTATGTTGTTCTCACGACTATGACATATGTCAATTATGAAAATACTATGGATCAATTCATTCCTCGACTCATATTGATCTCACGACTATGATATATGTAAAGTATAAAAGTTTTTACTCAAACGACTGATTGCGAGATGTAACATGCCAAATTTGATTTCTAACACGATATATGCCTCTAACATAACATTAAATTCAAATACAATTCATTATTGTTTCATCCTATAGACAAATGTCACTCAATTAAATTGAATAAATGTACACCCGACATTGCTTGACACCAAATTGACACAAATTCACACAACTCCACACCAACTAGTCACAATCCGACACCAATGTGACACCACTTGACACAAAAGGGTCACAATCCGACACCAATAGTAAAATTCAATCCAAATTGAGTTGCCGATGAATTGTGACTTAATTAACTCATATGGTCACAATCCGACACCAACGTGACACCACTTTACACAAAAGGGTCACAATCCGACACCAATAGTAAAATTCAATCCCAATTGAGTTGCCAATGAATTGTTACTTAATAATTAACACCAAATGAATCAATTAATTCATCATCTCATTTTGTTCTCACGACTATGACATATGTCAATTATGAAAATAGTACGGATCAATTCATTCCTCGACTCATGTTGTTCTCACGACTATGACATATGTAAAGTATATAAGTTTTTACTCAAACGACTCATATGCGAGATGTAATATGTCATATTTGATGTCTAACACGATATATGGCATAACATAACAACAAATTCAAATACAATTCATTATTGTTTCATCCTATAGACAAATGTCACTCAATTGAATTGTATAAATGTACACCCGACATTTGACATCAAATTGACACAAATTCACACAACTCCACACCAAATGGTCACAATGCGACACCAATGTGACACCACTTGACACAAAAGGGTCACAATCCGACACCAATAGTAAAATTCAATCACAATTGAGTTGCCAATGAATTGTGACTTAATTAACTCCTATGGCCACAATCCGACACCAATGTGAGACCATTTGACACAATAGGATCGCAATCCGACACCAATAGTCAAATTCAATACCAAATTGAGTTGCCAATGAATTGTTACTTAATAATTAACACCAAATGAATCAATTCATTCCTCGTCTCATGTTGTTCTCACGACTATGACATATGTCAATTATGAAAATACTATGGATCAATTCATTCCTCGGCTCATGTTGTTCTCACGACTATGACATATGTAAAGTATATATGTTTTTACTCAAACGACTCATATGCGAGATGTAATATGTCAAATTTGATTTCTAACAAGATATATTCCCCTAACATAACACTAAGTTCAAATACAATTCTTGATTATTTTATCCTATAGACAAATGTCACTCAATTCAATTGTATAAATGTACACCCGACATTGTTTGACACCAAATTGACACAAATTCACACAACTCCACACCAAATGGTCACACCCGACACCATTCGACACCACCCGACACCACCCGACACCATCCCGACACCAAGTAGTATTAATCTTAAGTTTTTTTTTAGTATTCCGTTTTTTCATAATAAATAATAATCTATAAAAATGTATAATAATAATATAACCGACACCAAACCGACACTAAGTGACTTAAACCAATTTGCCATAATTCGAAATTATGCATCAGACGCCAATTCGACACTAAATTGACACCAACTATTAGAAACTCTGAGAATCACAAAACCGACACCAAACCGACACCATACCGACACTAAATGCAAACGGTTTAGTGACGCATTTTTTTCCGACACTGAAAGTGCATATTCTAGTAGTGTGATGATCCTTATGAATTGAAGGCCTTTATTAATTAACAATAATAATTTCATGAGCATCACTAGTAACAATTGTCTGGTAGTGCTAGATGCTCCAAGTTTTGGGATATTAATTATAGCTCTATATTATGCAATGATTTTTACATCGACAATAAATTATGTTAAATTTGACCCATCTACCTCTTTAATTCAATTAATTCATAAAAAAAAGAAAAAAAAAACGATGAACACAAAAATGTTTGTCGGTGGTAGTAAGTGAGCTGATCTGCCTTTATTGTAATTGAAGGTTCTTGTGTTGGATCGAATAGAATGCATGCATTAGAAATTTGGTACAAATTAAAGGTAGAAGTTGCATGCGTTAAAGATTTTGTACAAGGGTTTAGTAGAAATTTAGTCATAAGTCAGAATATATTTTTATATCACCCTTTATTTACTGTTTTATATCAACACCAAACTCATTTTCATACAAAAACACAATATACCCCTTCCACTTAAAACACAACTCATTCATGTTCTGTGTTCGGATATCGAGCAAAAAAAATGACTAAATTACTATATTTTTACATAACGCAACGGTCAAGAAGAATCTAATGCAATGCTATTGATATGACCGTTGCAATAAACGTTCTTATGCGACGGTTTTATCTTAAACCGTTGCACACTGCACTAACCTAGCTAATGCAATGGTTTATATGAAACCGTTGCTTTAGACCGTGAATTAAGTATTAACTTTGGCGCAAATGTTTCCTCCTAATTTTTCATTGTCTCATTTATTTCCACTAATGAAACAGTTAATATAAATATGAAAAATGATAATAATTTTATCTCTAAATAAAATATTAAAAAGATAAGGCAGGGATATTATGGATGAAATATTACTTTCACGCATATAAAAAAAAATTATACATCCATACAACGTATAGTACAACATTATTTCTCATTAAATTATTAATTTTATAATTAATTGTATTTTTATAATTAAATAAAATCTAACTAAATATAAAAAAGTAATGTAATTTGTAACATAAATTAGGACGACACAATCTTAAGAGTGTTGGAACTTACCCCTCCCACTTAGAACGTAACACAACTTATTAAGGTTTAGTGTTCGGATATCAGCTAGTAACAATAGTGGTAAAAGGAATGGGACCGGAGCTGGTGTCTGATAGCTTACCATGTGGATACTCGGTTTATTTGATGAGGTTTTTCAGTCTAGTTATGGAGAAAATTGGCAGTTTATTTGTCCCATTAAATATGTACAAGTTGTATTTTGGTTCTACTTAATGGTCAGATTATAGATATAGTCTTAGTAATTGTTATATTTAATATACTTTAGTCGCTTGATTGATGGTGTTTTGTCGTCAGTTAATTATGAAAGAAACTATTGAATTTTTTATTACAAATTCTTGTTCTATTTTATATGAGATTTTTAAATTATTAATATTGTCCTAGTTATGTTTCGTTATCCTCTTGAGATTCTAAATAAAAAATATATAATCGGTTTTGAGTAATTTAGTTTAATATTTCATTTTTATTAAATTTAAAATATTTATTTAATCATATTTATTATTTTGTAATTATTTATAAGTTAATAATATTTTTATGTAATTTTTGAAAGATGGCAGTGAAATGTGTGAGTAAATTATTAATTAATTAAGGTTGGGACAAAATTGTCAATATAACTCAAATTCAATTTGTTTCTTTGAAATTGGAACTGTTATTAAATAGCTAAAAAGATTCAGTATTCAGATTCAGTTATAATTCAGCATTCAACTTACAGTCTGCCTTCAAACTTTAAATTTCAATTTTTCAAATTTATCAAACAGACCTTAACTGTTTTGTCAATATTGAAGAGGCCACAAGAATTTGAGTCAATAAAGCTTGTGTTTGTTTTTTTTGTTAAGATTATGTTGTGTTTATTACTTCACGTGGTGATTAGGATATTGTAAATTTAAGGATCAAGCTATTACGATTACATTTTATTTTCAGGAGATATTTTTCGCTCCCCAAAAAATGTCATGTATTACGGGTTATGTCGTTAAGCGTGCAACAAAAAAATTATTCTATACCATGGGTTTTGTCGTTTTTGAGAGTGAAAATTACTCCTTCATCTCTAAATAATTGGTAGGAGTATATTTTAACTTTCATGATCAACAAAACACAATTTAAAACGTAAATATATATTATTTTACATGCGAAAAAATTATAATTTTTAAAAAAAAAAAATTTATTGAGACGAATCTGACAAGGTCCCACATGACTATATTATTTCTTGTCGTTGAATAAAAACTCTTGATCAAATTTTTTAAAGTTTGATCACAAAAATCAAAATGTATCAATCATTTAGGGACACAGGGAATGTAATACTCCCTCCGTCCCTAAATGATTGTCACATTTTGACTTTTGATGGTCAACAAAATACGATTTAAAATGTAAATACCTATTGTTCTATATGCGAAAAGATTATAAAAAGTTGATATTTCAAAAATTTATATTGAGACGAATCTAACAAGGTGCCACAAGACTATATTATTTATTATTGTTTAATGAGAATTCATGATCAAATTTTGTTATATTTGACCAACAAATGTCAAAATGTGACAATCTTTTAGGGGCGGAGGGAGTACACTAATATAGGTCATTTTAGTCGAGAATAATACTCCCTCCGTCCCTAAAAGATTATCACATTTTGACTTTTGGTGGTCAACAAAACACGATTTAAAACATAAATATCTATTATTCTACATGCGAAAAAATTATAAAAAGTTAATATTTTAAAAATTATTGAGACGGATCTAACAAGGTCCCACAAGACTATATTATTTCTTATCGTTTAATGAGAATTCATTATCAAATTTTGTAATGTTTAACTAACAAAAATCAAAATGTGACAATCTTTTAAGGACAAGGGACAATCTGTTATTTTATGTCATTTTCCAATCGAACTCAAAACTCAACTTTGATACCAACAGATTATCAATCAATTCAATTTTGATTCCAAATCGAACTGAATACTCCGTATATCAAAATCCTGTTTGAATGTGGTTGTTAACATCAGTAATTAGAGTACCAATAAAATTTCAACATCGAAGTGTAGTATTATAAATGTTTGAGTGGTGGGGTATAATACAAAAACACCCATTTATTTTTACTTCACTTTCGTCATTATCGTCCGATGATATTTAAGTACAAGACAAAGTCCAATGTGAATATTGTATCTACGTTGTCGTTTTGCTTCTATTCCGGCTCTGAGGTAACTCTTGAACCAAATTATACTACAAATTAAAGTATTGCTTTATCAAATGCTATCCTACACCATCCTCATTAGCCTTCCAAAATCAAATATTATAAAATTAACTTTTTCCGACGTTAAGAAATTAAATAAAATTGGGAGTGTTGTGTGAATTTAACCGAAGCCTAAGCAAGTCATTAGTTTATACGTTTTGTTTTTTTAATCTATTCAATTCATTTAATTGTTATTTTTATTTCTAAATATAGATCATTTTAATTTTAACTATAGATTATTGTTTATCATTAATCCATTATTGCAATAAATATAAAGTTGATACCATTAACTATAAAAATTTAAATGTTCTTTTATTTTAATTTTGATAATATAATGGAACTAATCATGATAAAAAAAATTGATTTGAGAAATAACACTAATAGTAGTAATACTTAAAAAGAAAATAATATAAACAAGTCAACATAAATATAATTGAATTCATTCTTCTTTTGAGTGCTAATAAGTTTCTATTTGAGAAAAAACACTAACAGTACCATCAAGATTATCCATCTCCTTTTAATGTTTTAAAGTTTATTTTATGACTCTTCGTTTTAAAATGTGATACTATAAATTAAATGGTTACAACATTACATATTTACATGTAATAATCTTAACAATACATCATGATCATTATTTTAATTAAAATCAAAAACATAAAAAGAAGGTATATGATATTTTCCGCTCTATATGTTATCTAGTGGTTATAGATGATTCTTACATCTATAACATGTACATCAAATCCATTACAAGTTAAAGAGTAGTTAAAATCATTAAAAATATTAGTTTTTCAGTTTTCTTAAAATAGGTTGACCCCCTATAAATTATTCACTCGTCCCTAAAATAGGTTGACACCCTATAAATGATAATGTCAGAGCGGTTTTCATATCGCCAGAGCAAAACTATATTCAATTCCTCTTATGCCCTTTGATTTTATGATTAATAATTATAATATTGATTGTTAACGATATTATAATTAACAATTGATATTACGATGAAACTATATTTTAATTAAAAGGATATAAAAGGAATAGAGCATGATTTTGCTCTGGCAATATAAAAATTGCTCTGGCATTATCACTAGCCTATTACTATAATGAATAAATTAAATATTAATTAATTTCTACCTAATCAATAAATTTGTATCATCATTAATTAATGATAATTATTATTATCAGTATTATTAATTAATTCCTACCTAATCAACAAAGTTTATCATCATTAACTTATAACAATTATATTATTAATTAATTGCTACCTAATCAATAAATTTTTATCATCATTAATTAATAATAACTATTATTATCAGTATTATTTATTAATTAATGCCTACCTAATCAACAAAGTTTTATCATTAATACTAGTTAATTGAATATCAATATTTCCAATTAATTATGTTTTTTCAAATTTTTGTAACTTGATTTTTATTTTTAATAATCGTTAGTTTTATTTTTATAACATATTTCAAGTATTCATTTCTTAATTTTGGATAAGTAATAAGGGATCTGCCAAATACTTCCTCTGTTACTAACTTATTATATTGTTTAGCAACAACTTATTTTATTAGTTATGAAAGACCCTCATTTCGGGGGAGTTAATAAAAGTATATGAACTCACACCAATTGTCTTGAAATGT
>CM016564.1:1109670-1223820 GCA_003412495.2 Echium plantagineum | reverse complement strand
TAGATAAAAGCACTATATTAAGGAAATGAATAGTTTATTAATATATCCTCAAAAAGTAAAAAGTATTTTAAAGCACTATTACTTTATTGAAGGGTCAAAGAAAAAAAATAACATTAAAGTTGTATTGAAACTATAAACAATCAAATATTTTGAAAAATTAAAAAATTTCTAAACAATCAAGTATAGTGAAACATACGGAATACAAAATTAACTAAAGTACAACGGTACAAGAGTTCTTGGAATTAAATTATTGGACTAGGTCTCAAGCGTGCACTTTGTTTTTCTTTTTGTAAATTAACGATGAAATTATCAATACAATAATATTACAATTACAAGATGCTAACTAATAAACAGCTAAAAATAAAATATGAGACAAATTATCTCTTGCAAAACTTGAAAATAAGACTCCTAGTTGCAAGGTGTGTCATAACTCATATGCTACCACATATTATTGAGTCATCCATGGAATATAGTAATAAAAATATTATTTTCTAATATATTTAAAAAGAACTCAAATGAATAAAAGATTTGAGAACTTTAAATCTCCATTATTATTGTAGTTTCCCTGGCAAATTAGCCAAGTACCAAAAATTATGCAACAACATGTGAATCATTAACAGAGGCTGGGTCCACATCGACTTTACTACTATTGAAAGGACTATCATCAGAAGCATCATAGCCGTCGATTTGATCAAGAACAAGCACCAAACCCATTGCAAAAGCTCCATCAAAACCTGCCTTGACATTCAATGAGAATACGTCTTTTCCAAGCACCACATTAGCTGAAGCATCCACTTTGCGTTTTATCTCACCCATTGTTTCTTTGCTTCCATCGAATATTGTACAACTCCTTTGTGCAAATGACCCTTCTATGTTGTACTCTTCGCCTTGGCCGTTGTACATTTCAACCGTCACGTTACACCGTCCGATTATCGATGATCTACGGACGCTGAATATTGGCTTCTGCCCTTCGATTCTTTCACCCAAGAATCCTTCCCATCTATTGTGGAGACTCGGCCTCTGTTATCCACAAAAATTCGCTATTATTCGCTTTTTGTAATACTACTTAGACCTCCTACAGTCCTACTAGATATGAGGTTTGATATTTCTAAGTTATTGAGTACTCGGTGATATATTCATTCATTGAGTTCACTCATTCTAAATTTTCAAACTCAATTAAAAAAGTATTTCATAAGAAACTGATGGACTATATATGAATTGGATGTGGATTTGGAGATTTTTATTCATTCAGCCGAGTCTCATACACTCCACTATTAATATAATCGATTCCACATACTCATGTAATAGTATTTTGTTTTATTACCAATTAATCTTACTATATATGAACAGTGTCAAATATTTGCATCTTTTCACAATTAAAATAAAAAAACATATGTCCTTATCAATTTACATGGATGATTATATATATATACGTTTGTTGTAGTAATTTTTTGGTTGATAATTTTATTACTTGATGCAACTATTTTGTACTACCTTTTCAAATTCATTAACTTAGCTTGTTGTTGCAAAATATCAATTCAATCATTTAAATTATGTACTGTAAATGATAAAATTTTGTAACTTCGATTTCATTTCAAATATTTACCAAAATAATCAAATATTCTAATAGTTCTGACATGAAAAGATAGTCCACGTAAGTAAATCTAGCCATCTAGGTGAGACGACTCACTAATAACCTAACTAGATCTCAACCGTTTCAACTAAATTAAGTGTTGAATTAACTACCCATTACAGCAATTAAACAATTGATTATCAATAATCACGATCAAACAAACTTTTGATATACTGAGTTGAGTTGACTCGTTCTAACCTTTCGACGGACAGTTAGCAAACATTTACCGGCAGCATCCATTAGCACAACTTCGCCCTTATCCGAGTCGGGTCCATAGGAGTCGACTCGAAAGACGAGCTGGCCATTCGCGTCATAGGCAGTGAAGCCATCACCAGCGAAGAATAGAGATGTTTTGAGAACAGTAAGATGTGTTTCCTCCTTGAAAACATAGAGTGGCTCATCAACTATGGTGTCTCCTTTCATTTTTTGGGAAGTTTTATTAGCCCTTTAATTTCTTGATGTGTTGCTTAAATAGGAAGGCTTCTTAAGTGAATCTATTTTTATTGAGAGAAGATGACGATTAGAGTACTATATGTGTATGGAGATAATGAATATGGGGACAAGAAAATGAGATGATGAATACACAACGTGATATTATGGAATGTGTGATAATGTGATTTTATAATATTGGGTGCTTGGAGTTGGAGATACTGTACACATGCATAGAAAAAGGGCACCGCCACGTGGGCCCAGAGGTAGATGTCCAAAGTGCGTGGACCCTGTCCGAGAGTGTCGTTTTTACTGATTATTTGCCGGGACTGCCACACGGTAACGCGCACTATACGCTAAATTAATTGGATTTTAATCACTATTCGACTTTTAACAAAGTCTAGTGAGAAAATTAAAGATTGCATTTTAACTACTTTATTAATATGAGATTCGATTTTTATGAGAATTGAATTGAGGTTGTGTGAAGATGTGTGTTAAATTTTAATTCTTCACTAATTGAGTTATGTCTGGACTGATAAAGCTTTATATGGATAGACTCAAAATGAGAACACGGTTACTTGATTAATGATATAGTTAATTAGTTAAACGATCATAATAATGACATATGTTTATAAAATATATTTAATTCATCACTTATATTTTTAAAAGTTTTTGTCAATCACCTACATTTTAAAATATACCCCCTCCCCGTCCCTAAACTATTGTCACATTTTGACTTTTGTTAGTCAAACATTACAAAATTTGATCATGAATTCTCATTAAACGAAAAGAAATAATATAGTCTTGTGGGACCTTGTTAGATTCGTCTCAATATATGTTTTGAAATATTAACTTTTTTCTAATTTTTCGCATGTAAAATAATAGATATTTATATTTTAAATTGTGTTTTGTTGACCACCAAAAGTCAAAATGTGACAATCTTTTTAGGGACGGAGGGAGTACTATACTTGGTCTAAAGTATTAAATTTGTTGTTAAGTGTAAATTGATAGTGCATTATTTCAAATTTGATATTGGGGGTGAGTTATTAACACTTTTTGATACCTTGATTTTGATGGAAACGTCAATTCATTTCTCTAATTTTTAAAAAAGTTTGAAATATGACAAGTCAACTAATAAAAAGATGAGCATCAAAACTTACGCCAACCTAATCTAGTGACATTACACATTGAGAATAAGCAAATCAATGTGTAAGTAAGAGAATAATCAAAGGTTACCTTTCGACTAAGAAATTTTGTCTACACAAAATTTGATGGAAGTCATATTTTGCAGGCTAAATAAATTTATAGTAATTTGTTGCTGTTCTATGTATTATAGTTGCCAGCCCAAAAAAAGAGAATGCTCAGCTTTTCTTTTTAAATTAACTGAAGTACTATGATATCATGTCACTGACATATAATAATAATGGAAGAAATATACTTCCTCCGTCCCTAAAAGATTGTCACATTTTGACTTTTGGTGGTCAAACATTACAAAATTTGATCATAAATTCTTATCAAACGCTAAGAAATAATATAGTCTTGTAGGATCTTGTTAGATTCGTCTCAATATATATTTTTAAAATATCAAATTTTTATAATTTTTTCGCATGTAGAATAAGAAATATTTATGTTTTAATTTTTGTTTTGTTGACCATGAAAAGTCAAAATGTGACAATCATTTAGGGACGGAGGGAGTAATAAATTTATAATTTGTTGCTGTCCTCTTTTTTCTTTTTTAAAAATTCAAAGATTGAGTCTATTTTAGTTTCATTTATGGAAGAAATATAATAATGTGAGATGGATTTGAAGTTATTTAAAATTTTAGGTGAAAAATTGAATTTAACACATTAATTATATGTGTATAGACTTATTATAGTCGACAGATTTGCTATGATATTTTCTACTAGTATTCTACCCTCCCTTATTCCACTTTCTAAGGCTTTCAGATATAATCAACTTGAATTGCAAGTCAGCAAGAATAATAACACAAATAAACTAAAAGAGACCTTTAAATTATTACTCCCTCCGTCCCTAAAAGATTGTCACATTTTGACTTTTGTGGTCAATTACAATAAAATTTGATCATGAATTCTTATTAATCGATAAGAAATAATATAGTCTTGTGGGACCTCGTTAGATTCGTCTCAATATATATTTTTGAAATATCAATTTATTATAATTTTTTCGCATGTAGAATAAGAGATATTTATGTTTTAAATCGTGTTTTATTGACCACCAAAAGTCAAATGTGACAATCATTTAGGGATGGAGGTAGTATTTTTTTCCATTAGCTTAGGCGGCTTAATAGCTACTTGGTTATTACCTTAAATCAAAGTGAAAGATACAGTTGATATATTCATTTTTTAAACGGAGTATTAAAGATTCGGTCGGTTCATCCGTATTCCTTACGTCCTGTATTTATCAATCAAACACGATACACAAGCCCCCAATAAAGCAATAAAAGATCAAACAAATTATATTTGTCTTTTTGTAGCAATTATTTTTAATCGTCAGATAAAAAAACATTATGCTTGATCTTCAAAATATTCTTATTGAAATTCCAATTGCTTTACTTATTATATTACTACGGAAAAAGCAATATTAGATATATGCTCCAAAGAATTAGATTCTTATACCACTGGAGCAAATTGTATAAGCCACTTTCAATATGTGTTTCCTAATCAATAGTTTAACCGTAGGCTAGACCTATGGAGTTTGTAAAATTATTTCTTTGATTTAACAATTTATTTTATCAATCAATAATTTTTACTTCAATTTTCTTTTAGTTCGTTTGCCATATTAAAAATTTCAAATGTATTGCTTCGTATTATTCTAATTGTTCATTGTTAAGAGTTTATGGGGTTCACTCTAAAACCAATTGTGAATAGCCAGGATCTTATATATTAACTCAGGAGGACACCGACTTCCGATGTGGGATGTGGATCTTAAGTCTTAACACTTCCCCTCACGTGTAATTCCATCGTCAGCGGAATTTTCTTCGCTGGAACTACTTGCCGAATAATATCGGCGCGATTACACGTGTCTCATTAACTCGGGCTTGGCAATAGATGAAGTAGTCCAGAATCTCATATGTTGACCCGGGAGAACATCGACTTTCGATGTGAAATATGTAACACAGCTCAATTCTCATTCTAAAATTGTAATAGTTATCTCTAACTAATGCAAAGGAAAGATAAATTTTGTATAGATTATGCTTAACAAATTACTTTTGATTTAATAATTCACTAGTTTTGAAACTAATAAATATGTAATATGATATGAAAATAAATTGGATAGATTACTTAATAAATCAATATAATTTGATAGATGGTTCAATGGTTTGGTGACTTTTAACCTAATTTTCCAATTAGGAGGTCTTAGACCCAATTCTCGTTGAAGACAAGTTGTCTTATATTTTATTCTAACGATCTATTAGTTAACATGCTCTAACGGTTTATTAATTACAAATTTAACTATTTCTTATTTGTAATATGATTGTATTCATACTTTCAGCTCTAATATACAATATACTTATATATAGGTATATATATACATAGAGAGGAAGAGAGAGAGAGAGATGAATACCATTAGTTATCCTGTAATAACATTTGGGGATGTTGATACTTTTTTCTCGATTCCTTTTTTCATAACCTGAACTCAAAAAAGCAAAAGATAAGAATTCTGTTACACAAAATGTGGTCATAAATTCATAATAGGATCCGATCACATCAATCGAATTGATTATCTTGGTGCATAGAAATACTAAATTCCCTATTGTAATTTTCTTCTACTTTACGATTAGTGTGTTTGTTTATTACTTATATTTTTTAAAACGTAAAATAGATCCAATTAAAAGTATAAAACGAGATATATTAAGGTATTAGGACTATTACGTAATAACTCTTCTTCTAGTATTTAAAAGCAATGCAACATCCAACATATATGGGCACATGTGTCATGATCAAGTTTGGTCAATTTCCACCTATAACGTGGAATTATGAATCGATGAAAAGGATAGACTATCAAAAGATGTTTGAAACAGAGGACCCTCAATTTACCGACAAATTAAATGAGTCATTAGATACCCTAATACATTCTCCAATTCAAAACAATTATCTTCAAATATTTATCATACATAATAAAATATTAATACCTCCGCACAATTCCAACTATACCCTCTATTATTGCATTAATATTCTTGCTTTTGAGTCTTATTTCACTTTCTTTATGCAAACGAGAGCATAAAGAAAAAAAATCATAAATTGTGCTTCGATATATATAACGAATTGGATTTAGTTAGTATTCATTGAAAGACAATAGTATTACCGTGGAGATATAGTAGTAATTAGGCCGTTGCAATTCAATATTAGCTAATTACCAAATACTATTAAGTTTGATTTATGAAATATAAAAAAGTGATATTTTGTAAGGCTTTTTGGCGTTTGTCCCCTGTGATCACTTTTGTATGCGTCTCTTATACTATTAGCTAGTTTTGTTTAGGATTCTTTGAACCGATTTCTTTTCAATATACACACTGTCGTAGTTTGCGCTAGTTAGAAGATATGTTAGCCCTATTGATCGATGTACATGGATGAAGATGAAGAAACCAGACTAATGGGAGAAGGGAGGTATGTTAATGAAAGTTCAGAGGCAAAGATATGGTTAGGGAGAGATACGGTGTAAATAAGAAGGGGTAAAATTTATTTTTGATTGTGTAAAATATTTTAAAATACACTCCTATTCTTTGGAATAATGACAGAGATATAATAATTATTTTATTATTTAAAATTGAAAAAATAGCTCAAAAAAAATTTGAAACAGGGCTAATAATTCATAGAACACACAGAAAGATGACTATAGTTGAAACAATCGTCCAAAAGCCTTTTTTATAATGGACTAGAATCAATAAACTAATATAACAAATGGGAGTGAATATTTTTTGGTTGAAGGTCTAATCAAGCACAATTAAATTCAAAGTAACTCCAAATTTACTTGCCAATTATATATATAATTAAGAAGAGGTCGTTTTCAATGAGACTGGATTCAAGGCATGTAGACAAGCTCCTTGCGTGGAGTTGATCAGATATTTTGATGGTAAATATTGTTAGTTGAGCAGCTAATACGAGTACTAAGTTCAACTTTAGGGACTTCGATAGATTTGCATAGATAGTAATATCTAGAGTTTCAATAGAACTAATATTTTTTTGCACAATCAATATTTGTTTGCATTATAATAATTTTTACTTATTATTTTAAATGTTGAGAATATTTATACATTATTACATATACTTAGATTAATATCTATAACAAAAAATTATGATAAGTTATGTTTTAAGTTTTTTATTATAATTGAATATAAGCAACATATTTATGTACTAATACGTTGGATATTAAAATTGGACATATAATGTCACACATTTAACAGAAAATTACTTTCTTTATTTTTTTATATATCATTCTAGCATTTTCACGTCAATTTAAAAATAATATCATTTCACATATATATTCTAATTAATAACTAATCAATAATTACATAAATATATAATTTCTTCTTTTTCTAGATATATTTACTATACTTTGAAATATATACATTTAATGGGGTTTAATAAAAAATATTACATTTATTTTCCAAAACATCATATAAAAAATACTCCCTCCGTCCCTAAAAGATTGTCACATTTAACTTTTGGTAGTCAACAAAACACGATTTAAAACGTAAATATCTATTGCTCTACATGTAAAAAAAATTATAAAAAGTTGATATTTCAAAAATATATATTGAGACGAATCTAACAAGGTCTTACAAGACTATATTATTTCTTATCGTTTAATGAGAATTCATAATCAAATTTTGTTACGTTTGACCACAAAAGTCAAAATGTGACAATCTTTTAGGACGGAGGGAGTATTAAAAAAAACTAAAACGTCATATAAAAAATACGAACTGAGTATAATTAATAGGCGGTATGTGAAAAGGAAAAGGAGTTTCCCCTCTCCAATCGGTAGTTATCAGACCGGTTCCTAATAAAAGCAAAACAGGTGGGGAAGCTAGCTAGCTAATTATAACTTATAGGAGTATTATAAAGTCAGTCCAATTCGCTCACCTTTAAACTATTTTTAAATATATCTATATGTCCATCGTTATAGGAAATAATTAGCCTTTATTTTGTTATGTAGTCCATGGACATGCTAGATTCGATTCTCAAAATTGCATGCATGGAAACTTTTAAAACGAGAATAACATGTTAACAAACCAATTATTCAACTATATATATATAAATTATTGAACTATATATATATATATATATATATATATATAAATTATATATATATATATTATATACTACATCTATCTATACATGCGACAAAATTATAAAAAAAAATTGATACTTAAAAATATATATATTGAGGCGAATCTAACAAGATCTCACAAGAGTATATTATTTCTTATCGTTTAATGAGAATTCATTATCAAATTTTATAATATTTAAACAACAAAATTCAAAGTGTGACAATCTTTTACATGAAATGAATACTGTATATATTGTACGTGGACTGTGGACATCTCTCCATCTCAAAATGGATGTCCGGTATCAAATTTTGAATTATTGATTTTTCAACTTCTTAATTAAGTATTTATTTGTATTTGACATAATATTCTTTATAATTTGCAACACAAAGTAAAAATACTCCCTCCGTCCTTTCCTAAATAATTGGCACATTTTAATTTTTCATAGTCAAAAAAACATAATTTAAAACATAAATATATCTTACTGTACATGAAAAAAATTATAACAAGTTAATATTTCAAAAATATTCATTAAGATGAATTTCTTTCTGTTTTAAATTAAGGAACAACTAATTAATTAAAATGTATTTATCCGAAAAATGTATGTAAAAGTTAGAACAAATAAGACAAACCTTCAAAAATGAAAAAAGGTGTGAAAATGGACGATGAGCCCAGGTTATTGCCCCGGCTAGGTTCGAGCTCCCCAAAAAGAACAGGGGTACCCCTAAGGCCCGTGATTCACGTGGGCCGTGAATATAGGTGATGGGCCATTAGTCCAATCCATTTTAAGTCCAACTATACATACTAATAATTAGAGGTGGCCAACGGACGGGCCCCCCTTGGACGGTCCGGTGGCCTGGCCCATTAGTCCGGTTCGAGTTCGGTTCGGGCCCACCAGGCCCACTGACGGCCCCTGGCCCCTTTTGTAGTGAAGCAGATAGGGGCTTTGGGTTTGAGCCCCAGGCCCGGGCACGGTTCGAGCCCACCTCAAATTCGGTGGGCCTTCGGCCCGGGCATTGTTCGAGTTCGTTTAGGCCCCCTTACTAACGTGCCCATGTTAGATCCAGCGTGGGCACGTTGATATGGTCATTATAATCCACAGACAAAACTAACGTGTGGACGTTTGTCCTCTATGACAACTTCAATTCTAACATGGCCACGTTGTATCTAACATGGGCACGTTTGTCCTCTATGACAACTTCAATTCTATTATAAATACGATAACATATCTTACATTTCAACTATAAAACTTTGAATTCTTCAATATAAATCACAACTCAAGACTCAATGGAAATGGATCGAGAACATGTTCCAACTCCAGTACCATTGAAGCGGTTTTACAAGGTTATTCTCGACCCATCTTGTGTAAGGATCGAACTACCTCCAAATTATGTTAGAGGATGTCGGCTTTTTCTAGAAGGTGAGTGTAAGCTTTTTATTGATGATCAAATTTTCGATGTGAAGTTCGAAAATGGAAGAGGAGATAATGGAGAACTAGGTCGTGTTTTCTTTACGGATGGATGGCGTCAATTTTCTACTCAATTCAATTTAGTCTATGGACATGTATTGACGTTCGAGTTTCATAACGAAAAAACCGAGCGACATGGATGTATAGTTTATGTTGTCCGCGTGTATGGTCTCGATTATTGTGAGAGAAGACATATTGCACCTTGAAGTATTTAATTAACTATGTAAACTCCTTGCCATATGAGTATAAACTGTGTTTTTTAATAAAAATTATGATCAATTATTTATTGTTGTTATTAACATATTTATTGAATTAACTAATGATAAAGTTTCTGATTAAAACGTGCCCATGTTGGGTGGCCAACATGGGCACGTTAGGGAAAAAAAACAGAGACAAAAAAACCATCCAACGTGCCTATGTTGTAATCTAACGTGGCCATGTTAGGCCCCCGTACTAGGGCGTCGAACCGAACAGGGGCCCAGTATTCCCTTAACGGACGGGCCCGGGCCCGGTTTAAGGCTCTGGGCCCCGCGAAGACAGTACAGGGGCCGGTCTGGTTCGTTTGTTAGTGGGCTAGGGCCGTCCGCTTCGGTTCGTTGGCCACGTCTGCTAGTAATTGTAAGAAAAAAAAAATGTTTTTGTAGTGGCAGTTAAGGTAAAGAGTATGTTTTAATCATTGTGCCCAATTAATTATTTGTTATGGTTTATGTTATAATTATCTAACATCTAAATAAACATATAAGATAACAGGCCCGTCTGACCAGTTCGTTTGACACGTGATAAATGCCGGGGGATTTATCATGGGTTTTGATTTTTTCACTCCAAAAATTGATTATTACACTCCATTTTCTCTATTTTACCCTTCAATTTACTCTATAAAAATCTACAAAAAGTGATAAAGTGGAGTGTGGTTATGAAATTTGGAGTGTTAAAATCAAAGACCTTTATCATAAGCATGAATTGCTTTTGTGGGAGTTGTGGTTGGTGTCTCGTATTCGACAGCGTCCGACTCAGTTCATTTGATACGTCTATTAAATGTACGGCTTTAACATATGGCAAGCGCTAAGGCCTTAAAACATTGATATATAAATGCAGTGTAACTGTGTAAGACTACGGTCCATTTTAGTACTTGACAGATTGGATTACTAATGTAATATCTAACTACGATACGTGATATTTTTCTCATTATATCACGTTAATGACACATTCAATCATACAGTCTTAAAATATATATATATTTCAATTTTATTTGGCTATTATTTGCAATGAAATAAGTAGTACCTAATTACATTCGAAGAATCAATATTATCATACATACAGTGAGTAGCTACTGATAAACTCATCATATGCATAAGTAGCATAAAAATATACTCCAATATCATAATGTTATTGGTGTGCATAGAAGCCCCAATATTAGAAAGTTTTAGCACTACTCAACTATGAATGGCCATCTTTGTCATCCAAGTTTGATTTGGCAATCTGATATTGGTGGACAATCCAATTGTTTCAAGGATCCTGACAACATACCATGTCATGTCTAATTGCCACCACTCTAGCCCATGTCTAGCTGAATATTGGAAGGCATGGTGGTTGTTATGCCACCCCTCTCCAAATGCCAAAATAGCCACCCACCTGATCAATCAAAATAACTTACTATTATTACTTACTATTATTACTGCACTTTTTTAATCTTGTATTATTATTATTCAAAAGTTTAATTTTAAAAACTTAGTAAGATAAATTTAAACTATTGAACAAATATGACAATATATAGGAACGAAGAAGATATAAGCTAATAAGCCATATGTGTGGCGCGCAGATTAATTACCAGTTATTTCGGGATAAGTCACCAGTGTTCCAACTCTGTTTACCCCATGTATGGCAAGCTGAATTCACTAACCAAGTTATGTGATACAACCACACCGTTCGGACACCCTATATTTGCAATTGTACACATGAAGATTATTGGCAAATATTAGTGATTTATAATAATGAAGGCAGATTATTCTTGTAGTGCTTCTTACCATTCCCCAAACAAAATATGAAAATCCTCCAAGAGCGTAGAGTATAAGTCCAAGGGCAAGAGGATGCAAACTATATGTGTTCTTAAGAAACCTGTAGAAAGCTTGCTTCTCTAAGTCCCGAACGTTATTGGCCTTTCCACACTGCAATTGTTATCAAGTCAATAATAATACCATATACTGTATCACAAAACTCAATTAATAATTCTTTTTTTAGGTTTAAAATTTAAGAAGGATTCTTAACTTATCTTAAGCATAATTGTTTAGTAATTTTAATAAATTTTTGGGTACTATATATATATATATATATTGATTTGTACAGTTCACAACACGTTGTTTGATCCCCTTATGGATACAAAAGTTTATACAGCAACACTAAAGAAAAAGAACTAATAATCGTTCATATATTCAAATCTTATTAGTTAATTTTAAATTCATAAGTTTATAATTAATAGGAGTAGTAAAGAAGCATCTTTTTTTTTTGTAAATCAGCGATGAGGTGAGATTCGCACCCAGGATCTTTTGAACACTAACGAGAGACTTTTCACTAGGCTATTAATTCGAGTAGTAAAGAAGCATCTTAGTTACCTTTTCAGCCAAATTTTCAGAATCAAATACCCAACCAATGTGACTGAACCAAAATCCTTCGGTAGGACTATGTGGGTCTTTTTCTGAATCTGTAAACTGATGGTGAATTCTGTGGGTGCTCACCCACTCGATTGGATGCCCCTACAAATATAATGCAGATATTTTACAGATTGTTGCATCGAATAAAATTATTCTTCGATAATAATAACTAACGACTACATATATATACAAATCAGTCCATATATTTTAACATATTCAATGTGAACAAATCGTTGCCCGAAAAAAATTATAGATACGGATTATGGAATCTACCTGGAGTGCATGAAGACCGCAGTAAGCAAAAAAGTATTCAAGCCATTTGGGAAGCTTGAAGCTTCCATGCGATAAATTCCTATGAAAAGAAAGAGTGATACCCAAAAGACCAGTGATCACATACAATCCAAAGGCAAGAAAAAGAGCATCCCAACTGAATGTTGAAGGTGCATATAGACAAAGAAGATGCAATAACCCCACCCCTATCGCTCTTTGAATATCGAACGAACTCCATTTTCTGCCCCAAAATAAATTCCTCTTCCTCTTTAACCCTACATCAGATTGCTTAATTCTCCCGAGGTTTGAGTTTTTTTCGCTTTCTTGCATTGTCTGAGATTGTAAGGGAGACATATTTGTTGGGTTATTTTTTTAATTTAGCCTTGTTTAATTTGATTGTGTATTTATAATGTGGTTAAGCAATACGTTTCTAATTTGGATTTGGTTTACGTCAAAGCTTTTGATTCACCGGATTTTGGGATTTGGATATCTAATTTAATGCTTATAAGGTGTCTTTTCATAGTAAAATTCTATCACGAGATGTCTTTAGTGTGTGTTTAAAGATATTCTTGTACAAGTTTGACTATGAGATGCTAACTGTATGTTTACCTGTTTAATAAATTAAAAAAGAGTTCGTATTGGAGGTTAATTGTTTTTTTATTTTTATTTTCATGTGTGGATATAAATTAATCATTTTTTGGCAGAATAAATAAAAGGGAGGAATTTGTCAATAGCTTAAATGTAACGTGATTTTTAATTTATGAATTTATAATATTTGGCAATAACACACGTCAAATAAAAAAATAGGGCAACAAGATTTGTAGAAATATTATTCCAGGACATACGTGATCAAAGATAGTCTTCTAACAACATCTGCAACATGAGATAAATAAATAAAAATATGTAATAGAAAATAAGTGGCGGTTGAAATATGTTCACATTTTATTTTATGATAGTTATATTCAATAATTTGCAATTTTATTACGAAGTGTCTTTAATGTGTGTTTAAAGATACACAACTTGCTTCACAATTAGGAGTATGCTAACTCTATGGTTTGCCTGTTTGAATAAAAAATAAATAAAAGGGAGGAATTTGCTGATAGTGTAATTGAGCTGCTGCACCAGGTGCTAAAGCATGGGTGTTTTGTATCATTGAGCAAAAACGGGTTACAATTGTATAGCAGTATCTGAAAATATATTTTGAGGATGTCTTAAATCGCCCATGGTATATATCATTATGAATATACGAGAAAATTATCGAAATACTCCCTGATAGTGGAATCGAATTGCCTTTTAGCCCCCAATAATTATATTGTTGCATTTGAGTCCCGAAAGTGGCCAAAAGGTTGCACTTTAGTTCCCAAGTCATGTTTTTCAATAAAGTTGGGGTCAAAACACAATTTTTAACAATTATGGAGTCAAAACACGATTTTTAACACAATTTTTTATGGTTGTTTTTCAATAAAGTCTACAATTATGGGTTTGCTAATGCACAAACTGTAATACAATGGTTGCCGAAATGTCCCCGATAGTAGGACAGAATTGTTAAAAATCGTGTTTTGACCCTAAATTTATTGAAAAACATGACCTGGGGACTAAAGTGCAATCTTCTGGCCACTTTCGATGACTAAAATGCAACCGTGTAACTATTGGGGGCTAAAGTGTAATCCGATCCCACTATCGGGGACTATTTCGATAATTTTCTATAAATATACAAATCAAAATTGTGAAAGCCTAGAAAGATACATGCCCATTTATATGATTGCATGACATCACGATGTCTAAGGACACAATCTAATCCTACTTTGTGAATTATTCATAACACAAGTCTAATAAAAAAAATATGACAACAAGATATGTAGCAGTATTACACGACATTGGTGATGATCAAAATGTAATACGTAGAAAATAACTGGGGTTGAAATGTGTTCCCATTTTATGATATTTACTCAATAATTCTTATCCTTTTTTAATTATAATTTTTGACATGTCCATACATGTCCCACTAGTGACATGTCACGTAGTGGTGATATTACTGGTGCATATATAATTGTAAGGCAAAAAATTTTAAGACACGAAAATCTGTCTATTTTATTTTTTCTAAATGAATGAAAATATTATAAAATTACAATATACATTTCGATTTAAACTCATATAAGTTAGAGTTGAATTTGAACGTATGAAATCATCATTGGAATTGTATTCGAATGATAATTTCACACGTTCATTGCTGTTAAAAATCTATGAGGAATCTCTAAAAGTTTGAACGTGTGAAACCATCATCATTTTATATGTCTACTGATACTTTCATTTGTTGGATAAAGATAAACCGAACAGACTTTCGTACCTTGAAAATAGGCTTTACCTGATATTCCGATGACAATTTTTTTGTTTTTAATAATTTTTTATTTGAATATTCTATAGTAACTCGATAAAAGTATAAAAGACCAAATTCACCAACATTTTCAATTTTCGAAGTCCATGATCATATATTAATTTTTAGTTTGGATAATAACTTTTTATTACACACTTTTTTTAAAGGGTAAAAAACGTCAATCATTACCAATATTTCGTTCTTTTTATCATTCACTCACTCATTTTCCAAAAACGGTTTTAATTGGTTAATCAACTAGTTCGATCACCCTTGACTTTTTAATGGTAAACTGGTCATTTCATATTTATTTTGTTATAAATAAAAATTTGAAATGACTATTTTGCTCTCCTTAAAACTTCTTTAACTACTACACTTACAAATAGACGTACAATTATAATTTTACTCCTTTTGGGTTTTTTGTTTCTATAGATAATAAGTGTGAAATGACTGTTTTGTCCTTCAAAAAGTCAACGAGAGACAAAAATGGTTGACGGAATAACAACTTGGAACCTTTTTTTAAAAATGAGTGAGTGAGTGAATGAAACTATATGAAACATGAATAAATAAATGATGAACTCAATGAAATATAAGTGATGATTAATAATTGCCTTTTTTAAAATTACGTATGTTGAAGTATATACAGTAAAAGAATTTATAAATTCATAATTTTGGGACTGAATTTTTTCTATTAGTTTACTCAAAGGGACTTTCTTTGAAGTGGAAGTATAACTTCTAACAATCGAATACCACATCTTTTAACTTCAATATATTCAATATATGACTTCTAAAAAATAAATTTGATGTTCTTTTTTAATTGTTTGCTTAAATATATATCCAACATATAACATGCATGTTTCTTCAAACTTTGTGATGTGGACCCCACTTCATGGGTATATAGATATATACATCTAAAGCCCAATCCGTCTGGTGGACTTTGATCCAACTAGACCCTTTTGGCAGACGCGATCTGCATAAAAGCCCACGGGCAAATAGGGTTTAAACCTCACCCAATAAGAAGGGAACACGTGTCCCTTCTAGGGCGAGATTAGCGGAAGCATCTCACTATAAATACTGGGCTCATTTCCCCAGACAAGGTATGTGCTATTCACCCTAAGCTATACCCTTCAAACACCGTTGACTGACTTGATCGTCGGAGTGTTTGTGGTCGTACCCCGACCACGCTTTCAGGTCGATGCCGCCCAAGACACGTAATACCAGCAAGGCAACTTCTTCTCGTCCCCCAGTCCACAGAGCTACGCAGACCATGTCTCGTCAAGGGCTGCCGCCTGACGAACCTGCGAGAGATTTACGAGAACAACTGAGTAAAGGCAAAGGAGTCGCTGATGTCAGGGACGAGGGAGACCGGGGATCTCAGGACGCTCCAGACCTGAGGGATCAATTGAATAGGGTTCGTCAGAGTAACCCATCCGCTCATTCTAGGGCTGCGCCCCGACCATCCAGGGAGGAGATCCGCGAGGGAGTCGGGGAGTCTCAGATGTGCCGACGAGGCGATTCCCGTGGCAAATCATTGGCGCCGTCTGTGGGGAATAGAATAAATATGCCACACCGCTCGCAAGCTAGAGCTCATAATGCAGACTCCCGCAACGAACCAGAAGCCTCCCTACTCGCTGGACTTAATATCGGGGAGGAAATCGACAGGGAAGTACGTCGTCGGGTACGCCTGGAGTTAGAGGCACGAGATGCTGCTGCCAGGGAAAAAATTCCGGTCATCAATGTACCCTCGACGCCGCCCCCGGTAATAATACCCCCCCCACCGCCAGCGCAACCAGCAGTCCCGGACCCGGTCATGGCCCAATTATTGCAAGAAATGGCTTTTCTTCGGCAACAGGTTACATCCATGTCGGCGTCCCGTTCACAACCTGTGGTCGCTCATACCCAAATGCCATTCTCTGACCGTCTGCAGGCCATAACGCCTCCCACCGGTTTTGTGCTACCACAATTCACGCAATATGATGGTACAACAGACCCTCAAAAGCACCTGAAGGGGTTTCTAACCCAAATGACCATGGCCACCAACGAACCGGACTTGTTGGCTAAAGCTTTCGCCAATAGTCTTAAAGGCAAAGCATTAGACTGGTATATGGAACTCCCACCAAAGTCCATTGACACATATGCCCAAACGGCCACCGTCTTCCTGGCCAAGTTCGGAGCCGCAATTAAAGAAACGGTGGATGAAAAAGTTCTGATGGAGATGCAGCAGGGAAAGAACGAGTCCTTGCGAGACTTCCACAAAAGATATAATGATGTCTTACTGAACATTCCCAATTGCGACTCCAAAACTGCATACATGGCTTTCTTTAGGGCACTTCAATACGGGCCCCTCAAAAAGAATTTGCTTTTTGAAAAGAACTTGTCGAAAGATGAATTGACGGCTAGAGTTCGACAATACATCGATGTGGAAGAACTTAAGGCCCGTGAGAAGAAAGATATCAAACGGGAGCCCCGGGATTTCACCACCAAGAAGGAACGCCCGAAATCTCCCTCAAAATCCAAAGTCTTTGAGAGATTGCAACGGGACAGAGGAGCGTACTTTACACCGCCTTACAAAAGAAAGACCTACTCTCCCCCTCCCAAACGCGACTCAGATCGCATGGGTCTAGGGACGAGTGAGTCAGAACCTGTACGGACGCCGTTGAATACCACAATCTCAAAAATTTTTGTAGCTATTGCTGATCAAAATCTACTTCCCAAACCAAAGCGGCTAAGTACGGCCCCAGCAAAACGTGACCGCAACAAATATTGCGACTACCACAGAGAGCACGGCCACGATACTGACGAGTGCAGAACACTCAAAGCTGAGATTGAACGATTGATCCAACGAGGTCATCTAAAAGAATATACCCGAACAGGGGGCAATGGACGTGATCCTAACCCACCTGAGCGAAGAGATCGTTCCCCGCCTCCCGTGCGTCGACGGATTGAAACAATCTCTGGGGGCAGGGCAGGCGGAGGGGACTCACGTAATGCCCGTAAGAAGTATGCTCGGAGAGATATATTCTCAACCAATCAGGTCCAGGCACCATGTACGGCCCCGATTGTGTTTGAAGATAAAGAATTGGAGGGGATAGAGTTACCCCACGAAGATCCGTTAGTGATAATGCCTATCATAGCTAACGTCGAGGTGGAACGCATGCTAGTTGATACAGGAAGCTCCGTGGACGTGCTGTACTTGCGTACTTTTGATGCGCTTCAGTTACCTAGGTCGCTCATACAACCCATACGAACGCCCCTCACGGGGTTCACAGGACATTCCATTTACCCTGTAGGAGAAGTAGACCTAGATGTCACGTTTGGAGATGGAAGAACCGTTTCAACAAAGAGGATATCTTTCACGGTGGTTAAGCTAGATGATCCTTCTTATAATGGAATCATCGGAAGGCCCTCGTTGACGGAGTTCCGGGCCATAGTCTCTCCAATACACTTGAAACTCAAATTCCCCACGCCAAATGGGATTGGAGAGATGGTGGGAAAACAGAAGCATGCTAGAAAATGCTATCTATCCTCAGTTCCTGCGGTCGAAGGAGTGCAAGAAGAAAATGCACCCAAGCTTAAAAGAAGCAAGGGTGACCAACCGTTGAACATCAACACCATACAGGAGCAGGAGGATAATGTGCCTAAGGAATGGGAGAGTAGGGAAAAAGCAGTCCCGCATGAGGAGATAGAAAAAATCCCTTTCTCAATCACGGACGAGGCCAAAACATTTCAAATCGGCACGCATCTGGAACGATACCACAGAACGGAGTTAATCCAGTTGATTCGTCAGTTCCAGGACGTGTTCGCTTGGAGTCCGGAGGATATGCCGGGGGTAGATCCACGAATCGCAACACACCATTTACACATAGATCCAACATATCGTCCTGTCAAACAAAAGAAGAGAAATTTCAGTGACGAAAAAAGTATGGCGATTCGACAAGAAGTTACGACTCTATTGGAGGCACGGGCCATTAAAGAACTCCAATTTCCTCAATGGATCGCAAACGTGGTTTTGGTAAAGAAGCCCAACGGTAGCTGGCGAATGTGTACGGACTTTACCAACTTAAATAAGGCATGTCCCAAAGACTTTTATCCCTTACCGTGTCTAAACCGGTTAGTAGATGGAAGCGCAGGGTATGAGGTCTTCGACTTTATGGATGCATCACGGGGTTATCACCAGATCAGCATGGCAGAGGAGGATGCACAGAAAACGGCTTTCATCACTGAGTACGGGCTATACTACTGGGCGGTTATGCCCTTCGGATTAAAAAATGCAGGAGCTACGTATCAACGAATGGTGAATAACATTTTCTCCGACCAGATCGGACGTAATATGGAAATTTATGTTGATGATATGCTCGTCAAAAGCCGTAGTCGAGATGACCACTTGTCCAACCTACGGGAGACCTTCGTAAAACTGCGTCAGACGCAATTACGGATCAACCCGGACAAATGTTCGTTTGGGGTAATGTCTGGCAAATTCCTGGGTTATATGATAAGCGAGAAAGGAATCGAGCCCAACCCGGACAAGATCCAGGCATTGATCGACATGAAAGAGCCAAAGACGTATAAGGATATTCAAAGATTAACGGGGTGTTTGGCCGCGTTGAATAGGTTCATCTCTAAGTCAGGAGAGCGAAACTTGCCCTTCTTCAAACTCCTGCGTAAGGCCAAGGACACGGGCGGAGTAATGGTTTGGAACGAAGAAAGCGCGAAAGCTTTTGCAGAGCTGAAACGATACCTTGGGACGCCCCCGTTGTTAACACATCCCGAGCCCTCCGAGATTCTGTTTTTATATTTAGCAGTGTCTGACGAGGTGGTGAGTAGCGTCTTGGTCAAGGAAAAGGAGAGGGTACAAAAACCCATATACTACGTCAGCCATGTACTGAGCGGACCGGAGGTCAGATATCCTATAATAGATAAGTTCGTGCTGGCTCTGATTGTTTCAGCCCGAAAGTTAAAAATTTACTTTGAGGCGCACCCTATCTGCGTAATCACGGACCAACCCATTCGAAAGGTCATAGCTAAGCCCGCTTTATCAGGAAGATTAACTGCATGGGCTATAGAGTTAAGCGAGTTTGATCTCTCTTTCAAAGGACGCACTGGTGTTCGTGCGCAAGCTTTGGCGGACTTCGTAACCGAGTGTACCATGGTTCATGAAGAGACCCCAACCGAGCCTTCAAAGGAGGAACCCTTCCAATGGGTAGTCTACGTAGATGGGGCCCGCAACAGTAAAGGCAGTGGCGCCGGAATCGTATTTAAAGGTCCCCACGGAGAGTATCTGGGATATGCTCTTCGCTTTTCGTTCAAGGTAACTAATAACGAAGCAGAATACGAAGCCTTAATCGCGGGGATGCAATTAGCAGGAGAAATTGGGTTAAAAGAACTCCTGGTCAAGGCAGATTCCCAATTAATTATTAATCAAGTCCAAAAGCAAGCGGAGGTGAAAAGCGAGTCCTTAATTCAATACAAGAAGGTGGTAGACGCATTAATTGAAGAGTTCACCCGAGTCAAGTTTGAATATATACCTCGGGAAGAAAACACTGAGGCGGATTATATGTCACAATTAGCAACGGTCCAGTATGCCGAACTTCCAAGGGACGTACGGGTCGAAGTTAAGGAACATCCTGCGTATGCTACCCAAGAGGTTAGAATGGTGCTTGACGAATCTCCTGACTGGCGGACCCCTATAGCTCAGTACCTACTCCAGGACACACTCCCCGAGGACCCAATCTTGGCCTCAAAAGTAAAAAGCCGGAGCCTGCGTTTTCATGTCGTCGGAGAAGAATTATACTGGAAGTCCTGGGATGGACCTCTCTTGTACTGCGTAGGAGAAACAGATATTCCCCTTGTGTTAGCTGAAATTCACGAAGGATGGTGCGGGAGTCATATTGGAGGAAAAGCATTGGCCCTAAAAACAGCCCGTACCGGATATTATTGGCCTACAATGGTGAAGGACTCTAAGGACTATGTTAAGAAGTGCGAAGCCTGTCAAAAACACAGCAACGCTCCGCAAATCCCAGCCACTATGATGACTCCCGTTGTCAGCCCCATTCCTTTTGCCATGTGGGGAATTGATATAGTAGGAAAGCTGCCCCGAGCAGTAGGAAATATGGAATATATCTTAGTGGCGGTTGACTACTTCAGTAAGTGGGTAGAGGCTATCCCCTTGTCTAGGATCCGAAGTGAAGAGGTGGTCAAATTTTTATGGAAAAACATTGTGACAAGGTACGGCGTCCCACGGATTATAGTATCGGACAACGGTACTCAATTCGAAGGGAGGCCCGTTCGGGAATTTTGCGAGAAGTACAACATTGAACAACGCTTTGCACCCGTATACTACCCTCAATCTAATGGACAAGTAGAAGTAATGAATCGGGTGATTCTGAACGGGATTCGTAAGAATTTGGCCCAAGGAGAAATCACAGGGGGCACATGGATAGACGAGTTGCCAACAGTCTTATGGTCCATGCGCACCACCCCCTCCTTCACCACCAAAACGACCCCGTTCAGCTTAGTTTATGGGGCTGAAGCCCTCATTCCCGCAGAAGTCGGACTCCCTACATACAGGTTAAGAGGGTTTGATGAAGAATTAAACATGGAGCGACTCAAAGATCGGATGCTGTTCATGGATGAAGCTAGAGACGAGGCCCTGTACCAAAATCAAGCCTTTAAACAAAGAATGACAAGGGCCTATAACAAACGTGTCAAGGGTCGTCAGTTTTCAACCGGCGACCTAGTCTTACGACTGTTCTCGGCTAGTCAACCTCAGAAGGTGAATAAGCTCAGTCCCAAATGGGAAGGTCCGTATCGCATCAGACGAGTTTTGGGACCCGGGACTTATGAACTAGAAGACATCAACGGTACCCCGATACCAAGGACTTGGCATATATCTAAATTAAGGCCATATTATGCTTAGACGAACTCTCTTTTGTACGATTTGAATATTTTATGCACTCGTTTATCCTTATTAAAGAAACTTTCGATGCATTTTGTGTATTTACATGTGCGGAGTCCTTGGCACGCTTCCGTATTTAAATATACGGAAAGCCTCAACTCCCTTAGTCAAAAAAAAAAAAAAAAAAAAAGTAGTTAAACGAAGCGCAGGCGCACTTTCGTATTTCACTATACGAAAAGCCAGCTTCCCACACTATTTTAAATCTTAAAGTAAACGAAGCGCAGGCGCACTTTCGTATTTCACTATACGAAAAGCTAGCTTCTTACTCCTTGTAGTTAAACGAAGCGCAGGCGCACTTTCGTATTTCACTATACGAAAAGCCAGCTTCTCACACTATTTTAAATCTTAAAGAAGTTAAACGAAGCGCATACGCACTTTCGTATTTCACTATACGAAAAGCCAGCTTCCCACACTATTTTAAATCTTAAAGTAAACGAAGCGCAGGCGCACTTTCGTATTTCACTATACGAAAAGCTAGCTTCTTACACTCCTTGTAGTTAAACGAAGCGCAGGCGCACTTTCGTATTTCACTATACGAAACGCCAGCTTCTCACACTATTTTTAATCTAAAAGTAAACGAAGCGCAGGCGCACTTTCGTATTTCACTATACGAAAAGCCAGCTTCTCACACTTTTAAATCTTAAAGTAAACGAAGAGCAGGCGCACTTTCGTATTTCACTATACGAAAAGCTAGCTTCTTACACTCCTTGTAGTTACACGAAGCGCAGGCGCACTTTCGTATTTCACTATACGAAAAGCCGGCTTCTCTCACTATTTAAAATTTTAGTAAATGAAGCGTACGCACACTTTCGTATTTCACTATACGAAAAGCTAGCTTCTCACACTTCTTATAGTCAAACGAAGCGCAGGCGCACTTTCGTATTTCACTATACGAAAACCTAGCTCCTCACTACCCGTATCCTAATTCGCCCCACCTACTCACCTCAAGTCGTCGGACGGATCATTGGTTGTAAAAGTCTACGTCCACACTTTTACAAGGGGGCAAGGGGTAACGCGAATACGATAAAAGCAGTACAGAAAATACAAGTGAATACGTAAAGATATACAATGGAAATACGAAAAGATGTTCACGTCAGAATGTTACAAGCCAAATTGTTTGAAAGGATAAGGGGTTACAAATCAGTAAGGGGCAAAGTATCTACGACCGGTCCCGGGCAGCGTCAAACCAAGCTGGGTCCAATTCATTTTGAGCTTTGAAGTCCTCCAGCTTTTCGGCCAGGATAGGCAACTCCTCGGAATAGGCTTCCACGAAGGAAGTCAAGCATTCAGCCATGTCCACTCGTGCAGCGAACGTTACCTTATCACTGTTGGCGAACTCCTCAACCGCTGACTGTATCAACCCCTGTTGATCTGCCTGTAGTTGAATCAGAGCCGCTGACGCCTCAGCTGCCTCGGCCTGGGCCGCAGCGGTTACCTTCTCCGCCTCATCAGCTCTTAACAGGGCCGCATCTCGAGCCTCCTGGGATTCTGTTATGCTCTGGGACCATGTACCCTGCTCGGACCGAAGCTTTGCAACTTCTACCTCCAGTTCCTCTACCCGGGCCCGATACCTCCTCGCCTCCAACACAGCCTCCTCGTGAAGCTTTACTTGCTCTGCCTCGTGCTCCAGCATGATGTCCATTTTATGCTGAGCCGCTTCACACTCATCGTCCTTCGTGTGGAAGGCACGCTCCGCCAAGCTGGAACGACGAGCCATGGCAAACACCCCGTGTGCAGCCTATAAGGGAAAAATCAAATATTTAAGATAAGTCCTGTGGTTATAAAGGAAAGACGAGAGATATACGATAGATACCTTCATCAGCATATACATAACGGCCTCGCCCTGGGCCCCCGCATCCTTAGCCTCTACGAAGGGGGCAATCTCCGCAGGGGTAATCAAGGGTTGAAAGGCCTGCATCGCCTGCTGAGGAGTGTAGGTGAAAGTGGAGCGATCTATCTCTATCCCAGCAGGACGAATTGTGTAGGGAGCGCGGTTGAGACAGAGAGATGCTGGCAAAGGAGGAGGTTGGAAAGCGGGATTCTTAAAACGAGACTTGAGCATACGGGATTGCTCAGCGACTCGAGGAGGTGTATCATAGGAAGGTGAACGGGCAGCCTCGACCGACGGATCCCTGGAGCGAGTAGGAGCCTCAGACGACTCTCCCCTTACGTTCACTGACGGGGGGGCAGGTGGAATAACTGGAGAAGGTGTAGATTGGGTAGAAGTGGGGACCCGAACCACCGGAGAAGTCGGAGCCGTCGGAGAAGGAGGAGGAACGACTGTAGCAGAAGCCCCGGCCGCTTTAGCCGCCTTATTCCTCTTAAAAATTGAGGGGCGTAAGATGGTTTGAACGGCTGGACGCTTCTGACCACGAGACGAAGAAGGCTGAAGAGTGGAGGGTGTAAAAGTTGAAGGAATAGTAGAAGGATCAGTTACGGTACGAGCCTTAACGGGAGCAGGAAATAAAGGAACTCGATCCCCTGCCATGGCATCCAGCTCCACGCGAGACGGATCCTCCGTTGCGGTTGCAGCTGATAAGACGGCCACTGAAAAAGAAAAGAAAACAAGGTTATAAACACAAGTAAAAACAATAAAGACTGAAATATAATCAAGGTCATGTCTATACCCCAGTCAGGCTCGGCGTCTTCAAACTCTTTCGACGGCACCAAGCCCGCCCGGATCAGTACGCCCTCTTCGACAAATAATGCCCACTGAAGGGGCGGGTTAAATTCCTTTATTATTTTCAGCCTAAAGGATGACTCGACGGCAGAAGTAGAAACGCTCCCCAAACGCCCGATGTCCTTACGAGGCACAGGCTTAAGAGGAACGTCTGTACTCATGCCACCCCTTAGCATGACCCAACGGTTGTGCCATCTCCTATCTTGAATTTTATTGGGACGCACGAAGATGGCTGCCCCAGCGGGAGTGGTAGAAAAGGTTACTAAACTATCAGCTTTATGTACGATGTTATAGTTCTCCTTAAAGAGGGATACTGTCGGTTCTATACCTACGACTCTACAAGCCACTTGGAAAGCGGTTAACAACAACCAAGAACCAGGATGGATTTGGATAGGGGATACAGGTATGGAACGGAGGAGGTTCTCTACAAAACGGGACATGGGTAGACGGAGCCCTAGCGTGAAGTTTTCTATATACATAGGGGTCCATCCATCCTCATACGACTCTAAAGTCTCGTTATCGTAAGGAAGGCGCATTTCAACGAAATCGGGGAGGGAGAAATATTCCCGAAAGCCGGCTAAATGGTGTTCCTCAATAATGGAGGGGAGCGAATGTCTTAGGTAAGTCGGACCGAGAGGGTTCTTACCTTTAGACTTCTTAGGAGCCACCTCCTCGTTGGGCCCCGAGCCGGAAACTTCAATTAATCGAAGTGTTCCACGTACGGCCACGGGCTCGTCCTGAATAACCTCCTGATTCGGCAAGGCCTCCTGTGATAAAAGAGAAAATGATCAAGACTAGGAAGAAAGCACGGACCGCGCATTCAAAGGAAATAGATTCGTCATTACCTCACGAGACCGCTCAGGCATCGGGTCAGACGTGGGGTTAGGGGTCTCTGTCACTGTAATCACGTCCTCGTCAACGTCGATCACAGGAGTGTTAGATTCGTCATTAGCCATTAGAGGAAGATCTGCAAAATCGGATGTCAGCGCGTCAATAACAGGACACGCGTCAAATGGACAGGTGGCAGAAGATGAAAGGTTTCTTCGATTTTCCCGCCTAAAAGATGAACAGTTGCCAGACTGTTCATCTTCCAAATAGAATAACGGTTCACCGGAAGCTACATTTTCCGGTCACCGGAAAACGGCCATAACCACCATAATAGCCGAAATCTCCAGGAAAACGTCGAGAAAACACACATTTGTTGATCAAACACAAAAAGAAATCAGTCCTATTTCATGCATTTCCCATAAACTACCAAATAAAACAGATATACTCCTAATCATCACTCCAAAACACCTCTATCCAGATTCTCGATTTTAACATAGAAAAGCAGAAATATGGAGTGAAAGGAAAATGTGATAAAGGTCACTTACCGGGTGTAAAGGTGATAAAGATGATACAGGAAAAGGAAAGCACTTGCAGAGAGAATAAATTACTGAAGGAGAAATTGTGAGTATGAAATGAGAAAGTGAATAAATGAAGAAGGAACAGTACCTTTTATAGGGATATAATGAAGACGAAGCGGGCCTGGGATCCCATAAGGACACGCGTAGACATATTGACGGATGTCCCATAAAGAGGGATCCAGCTGTTTCTCGTACCAAGGATCCATTTCTCGATCGTCACCCGCAAACGAGACGTGGGAGGGATTCTCGAGAAATGGTGGGGGCAATGATGTGGACCCCACTTCATGGGTATATAGATATATACATCTAAAGCCCAATCCGTCTGGTGGACTTTGATCCAACTAGACCCTTTTGGCAGACGCGATCTGCATAAAAGCCCACGGGCAAATAGGGTTTAAACCTCACCCAATAAGAAGGGAACACGTGTCCCTTCTAGGGCGAGATTAGCGGAAGCATCTCACTATAAATACTGGGCTCATTTCCCCAGACAAGGTATGTGCTATTCACCCTAAGCTATACCCTTCAAACACCGTTGACTGACTTGATCGTCGGAGTGTTTGTGGTCGTACCCCGACCACGCTTTCAGGTCGATGCCGCCCAAGACACGTAATACCAGCAAGGCAACTTCTTCTCGTCCCCCAGTCCACAGAGCTACGCAGACCATGTCTCGTCAAGGGCTGCCGCCTGACGAACCTGCGAGAGATTTACGAGAACAACTGAGTAAAGGCAAAGGAGTCGCTGATGTCAGGGACGAGGGAGACCGGGGATCTCAGGACGCTCCAGACCTGAGGGATCAATTGAATAGGGTTCGTCAGAGTAACCCATCCGCTCATTCTAGGGCTGCGCCCCGACCATCCAGGGAGGAGATCCGCGAGGGAGTCGGGGAGTCTCAGATGTGCCGACGAGGCGATTCCCGTGGCAAATCACTTTGATATAATGATGCTCTTCTACTTTAGTGGTTTTCGAACAAATCTAATACTACTTAAAGCAAATATTACTCCAGATATCTCACACTAAAAACAAAAATATTAGATTTTATTACTATAGTTTATTATTATTGAAATATCATATTCTTATGATCTGTCTGAATTGAGATGAATTAGAAAAAGTAAAAGAAATTTAAAACTATTTTTAAGAGAAAAAATTAGTGAAAATCAAAGATAATACTCCCGTCCTTAAATGATTGTCATATTTTGACTTTTGTTGGTAAAAAATAATAGATTTTATTAGTCTTGTGGGATATTTTTCGATTCGTCTCAATATATATTTTTGAAATATCAACTTTTTCTAATTTTTTCGCATGTAAAATAAGAGATATTTATATTTTAATTTTTATTTTATTGACCATGAAAAGTCAAAATGTAACAATCATTTAGGAACGAAAGAAGTATTTTATTGTTGTTCGCATATTGTAAATTAAAAGAATAAGGAGAAATTAATGAGGAAAAATATTAAATTAAATATATGATTCTCCTTCATTCTTCTTCGATTTGGAAGAAAGAAAATTTGAGAGAAATTAATGGAAATGGGGTGAATAATGGTAATAAATTATGCTATTTGGAAACTAATTTGGTTCCAACACACAAAGAATTACCTCCTTCATCCCTAAATAATTGGTACATTTTAACTTTCATGGTCAACAAAACACGATTTAAAATGAAAATATCTCTTATTCTACATTAGAAAAAATTATAAAAAAATTGATATTTCATAAATATATATATTGAAACAAATCTAACAAGATCTCACATGACTATATTATTCTTTATCGTTAATGAAAATTTTTAACCAAAGTTTTAAAATTGACCACAAAAGTTAAAATATATTTTCTTCGTTCTCTTTTACTTGTCGTTCTAGCTATTTGCACATAGATTAAGAAGAAAAAAAATAGAGTCAAAACGTACATTAGAAATGTAAAATTACAATCAATTGACACTATATAATTGGTTGTGTTAGTGCATTTGATTGGAAGAAGTTTTTCTACTAAACCAAGTAGTGCATCAAAGATCCTAATCAAAGCATACAGTGCTATGTAAGTGCTGAAAACAACTAAGGATATATCTTGATGACAATAGCAAAAGGATAAAACAGATAATCTTCTAGATTGTTATGTGCAAGATCGTTTCCAAGGATCGAAGAGTTGTGATAAGATAGATTTCTACACAAAGATAGAGTTCTACTCAAAGTAGGAAACAACATCAAGATAAAGGAGGTCCCACGATTTAAGGCTACATATTTGGAGAGGTTGAAGACTTCGTGTGGGATTAGGATCTCCGCCTAGCTATATATATATACATGATCTAAAACTCAAAAGACTTACCCATCATTAAAACAAAAGAAACAAGCGTTTATTAGATTGAGTTTTAAAGAGAGCTAGGTTAGTGTGTCTTGAAGCTTTTCTTGTGTGCTTCAAGGCTGAATGTACAGTTAGTGTATCTATTCGATACATTAACCGTGAGGTTTATTATTTAGTTCAACATCTGTTAGTAGACGAGCTGATCAATGTTGAGTGATAGCTTTGGTGATTGTAATATGGAACCTATAGAAAAGTATTGATAGGGCGTTGAGTATGTGGGCGTACGAATAAGTCCCTTTCTTGTAATTGTCTTTTGTTATAGTAGATTTTCCTTTGGACAGGCTGCCCCCAGACGTAAGTGTCATCATGACACTGAATTGGGTTATCAACCTCTGTCTTATTTACATTACTGCTGCTTTACTGTTCTGTGTTCGATTGTCGTACTGTTAGAACCAAGTGTTATAACCGACGAAACGACAGTAGGTGTATTTAACTGATCTGCACAGGTTACAGAACTTTCAGGTTGGTTGAATTCAATGTAAAAAGTAATTAAAAGTTACATTGAAAATATCAATTTCTAATTAATTATGCTAGAAGGACAGGTATTTAGAAATAAAAATTTGAGACTAGAATAACAAGTAACAGAGAACGAGTGGAGTACCAATCATTTAGAGACAAAAAAAATATTAAATTCTCATCGATTCTCCCAAGTTCTCCCCAAAACAAACACACCATTAACCTGGTAAAATTTAATAGAAATGTATCTTATTTGTCTTAAGTATGTTATTTCTTTGAGTTAATCGAATGGACTAATGGAAAAAACTCTTGCTAGTGACCAGAAGGTCATGTTCGATACTCACCTCAGCGCTACAAAAAATTACGTTATCTCTCTAATCCTCCTCAAATTTGAAATGATGAATTTTTTTTAAAAATTACGTTATCTCTCTAATCCTCCTCAAATTTGAAATGATGAATTTTTTTTAAAAAGAGACGGAATATTGAGGGAGAATTAGCAATAATAATCAATCCTAGGAAAAAAGATTGAGTTCCAAAAAAAAATCCATTCCTTTAAATACTACCAAAACAAGATCATCACTACTTAAACCGTGGGTATATATAATTCCAAGGCCCTACTTTCCAAGACCCCAAACTTTTCCACAAAAATTTTTACCAAACCAGTGAATTCGAGGTTGGAATGAATATCCAACCTTAGATTCACTGGTTCGGCTATATAATAATGAAAGATTGAATTGTTGTTTAGAACCGAACCAATGAATCTGAGATTGAGTATTCCTTCCAACATTGAATTCACTGGTTCGGTAAAGGTATTTTCGAAAAAAATTCAGGCCTTGAAAAATAGGGACTTGGAATTAGTTTTTACCTTAAACTGTCCATCCCTTATGTAGGACTCTAATGTACCCGAGTAATATAGTCCGTAATATAGAATCCACACTTCAACGTTATCCATTTGGTACAAGCATTTCCTGGAAAAACCTCATAACGTTTAACCATAGCAATATCCATCTGAATTTACATTCAAGACTCCGAAACCAAACAACCCCGGATGACTCTTATCATATCAGTGAGTGAAACCACCCCAATTAGCACTCCCGTCTGCTGCCGATCCACCACCCAAATACGATGCACATGATTCGAAACCGCCTTCTCGACTACTTCGCCCAAGGGCGATTCCTCATGGCAAGTAACCCACTCCCTGTATGAATTCCTCAGTCCTGATGTCTCATGAAATGCTGTTGCTGATAGCTTCTCAATGAACTCCAAAACGCCCAAACTCAACCATGATTCAAGCTGTCCAATAGGGCATCCGCGCAAATCAGTTGCCGAAAACGTGCCTTTCAGCTTCCTCCCTCTAGCCTGCAATGTTTGGGCCATCAACAATGCAACGAGCATAGATATTTTCTCGAACTACTGTTCAGATATTTAAAGTTCACCCTCACCTCGACTCACCTAGATTCAGAACATACTAGTACAATATTAAGTGCTCCTAGAAATTTAACTAGACAGATTATAATTGAAAGGCATGGAAACTTTACGTTGATGAGGTTCTTATGATCCTCTGCAACATCATCCGATGATTCAAGAATGGGGACAGCAGCTAGAGCTGCAGTTCTCATGTTCTTGATGGCATCAATTACTCTTGCCTTTTCACTTACACCGAAGATGATTTCAACAACCCCTCCAACTTCTCTTACACTACGAGACATAACTTTAGCTAGCTCTTCATCGCCTGATGACTTCAAGAATCTCAACAGATCCATTTGAGTCAGCATCCGGTAACCCGACGCCGACTCCGAAAGCTCCACTCCTGTTGTACTTCCTCCGTGCCCATCAATTGGAACCAAAGCTCTGTGAATACCTTTGCTAAACACTTCCATACAATCAAGAATGCTATTCAAACAAAAAATAAACCAGTAAGCGCTCATTATCCTTCCAATTTCCCCTCGGACTACTATCCTTCCACGAAAACCTTAATGTCGAAAAGATCATTTTGAAACATGTACGAACAAATTGTAAATATTTCATAAAGGTCGTCAAATATACATGATCGAACATGTCATTAACCTGATTTATAAAATGATATATTACACTAAATTTTACCTTGTGTTGGGATTGAGTGTCCACAAACTAAGACCTTCAAGGCAATGTCCTATGATAGTAGACACAGGAACAGACATTCTCTTGTCAAGATTAGATATCTCATCAGGAAAATCAGAATCTCCTGCTATATGAGCTAATATATCCAGCATAGTAACCATTCCAATGTAATGCTTCCTAACTGTCCCAGTTTGCTTATCAGCTTCAAGAATCATTGAACCACCAGCTCCAATCCAGTGTCCAGGCGGCGCCGCCACCGGGAGGGCAGCCACCTTGGTAGCCATCAGGGTATGGAGACTGTCTGAAAGTGATGCTGTATATGGAACTTCCACTAGTCTTCTCTTATCCCCTGTTACATCACTCACCTTCTTGTTTTTCAAGCTTTGTTCCTCTTCAGGTTTTGCAATACTATATTGCATGTTTTTTTGAACTTTTTTTTGATGAATTTGCCTACACTATGTGCTGTTATGTTATGTTGTCCTAGGAGTAGATAATTATAATCCACGTTCTTTGATATTATAAATAAATATTTATAGTTATCTTCTTGATTAGGATAAAAAATATTGTACTAGAAATACGATGTACATACGTGTAGTCTTAAGAGGTGCATTAGTCACTTGGTTCGGACAAGTGTTATACTAGTGTGTCCAGTTCAGAAATATTCTAAAAAACTGGCCCAGACATAGAATAAATAGTGGATAAGTCTCTTTTTTCAAACATTGTAATTTGCCATACAACTTACATCATCAATGAAATGAAATAAGAAATACTCCCTTCGTCTCAAAATGATCGTTATATTTTAATTTCGTGATCAAATTTTAGAAAATTTGATAAAGAATTTTCATTAAACTATAAAAAAGAATATAGTCATGTGAGATCTTATTAGATTCGTCTCAATATATATTTTTAAATATCAACTTGCTATATATATTTTTTCACATATAAAATAATAGATATTTATATTCTACAACGTATTTTGTTGACCATAAAAGTTAAAATATGACAATTATTTACAAATGAAATGAGTATTAAATTATTCTCAAAATATTCCACAATATCAAAAGTACTTTACATTTTCTTAATAATAACAATGTACAAATATTTTATAACTATATATCGTATGAATAAATAGCTCCTAAGTTAACACCTTTTTTTTAAATCTTAATAAAAAGAAAGAAGTTTAAACTTATCTGAGGATTATTATCTCAAAATATGATACACGCTTAGGAACGATTATGCATATGATATACATTTAGTGAGATCATTTATGATCTTTTATTTTGAAAAGGCCAAAAAAAAATATTTATCATAAATTTTTATCATAATATAAAACAGTTAAAAAGTAAGTATGATTATTAATATTTAATAAAATGTTATTTTATAAAATATGTGTACACACAATACACATTTCCAAAAATCATTACTTATGGATATTACTTAAGGTGATCAATTTAAAATGCACCGACTACCACTTATTGAGATCACTTTGATAATTATTCTTGTGAAATGACGTTGATATATATAACTTTGAGCAACCACTAACTATCGTCAATTTTAGCTTCTTTATCATAATAACGATATATAATCTGTGTAGTAATAAAACATTTGATGAATTAATGACTAATAAATTGAATATGAGTAGTGCAACTTAAGTTCTACTTCACTGGCTATTACCTTGAATATCATTATACGAACATGTTATCTAAATTGATCCTAAAACTCCTAAGTTTCAAGAATTAATCGAATAATCTAATAAAAAAGTATAGTTTAATAGGTGTTCAAAATAAACATTTTAATTCTCTTAACTATTTTTATTTAAACAATCTTATTACGACACACAAAAGGCTAATTACATAGTAAGACAGGCCACGGTAAGTTTATAGCATATATTATTTAAATTTATTGCTACTATGATACTTACAAATATAATTAAATCATGCAAGTGCTGAATTATTAGTTAAAAAGTAGATGGTTCAATAATCTACTAATAATTGAGTAAAGATCTGGCAAGCAATAAAACTAAAATAAAGGGAGGATGTGTTGATTAACAAATAACAAAATCATGTTCTTCAATAGTGATGTTACTCTGGCTATCAATTATTGATTAGCTCATCAATTTATAATTGAACAATCAAAAGGACTATACTAGGGACCATGATCTCAGCCAAATGCATAATACCAAAAATAATACGTAATAAGGGACCTCCAAATTCAAGATAAACTTTTGGTTTCTTGTTTTTTTTCTAGGACTCTAAAGTTGGTGAATCTCAACTTTTGATTCCAACTAATTCATCCACTTGAGAAACTAAAAGGGGATGAATATTAGTTTACACTATGATGCATGATGATTTAAATTCCAAGTGGACAGGAGTGATCTTAATTATACTTTAGGTAGAAGATGAGTTTATATAACTAAAGTTTAGTATGTGCAACTCAATTAATAGTGTAAAAATTGACCGAGATAGATACAAGTATATTTGGTCTGGACACCAAATTAAAAGCAATTCATGTAATATTATTATTTTATATTTAAATTCGTAATGTCAAATATCTTCGTATTTGGTCTAGATACCAAATCAAAAATAATTTATACATATTTTAACAAATATTATTTTATACGAATTTGAAACCGTGATAAAAGTATCTTCATTCTAATTATTATTATCATTAGACTATATAATTCGAGGCACATTATATAACCTCTAAAGCCACCTAAAAGTGTCCTATTCCCAAAATTAGTATTCTAGTTTATGGGACGTTAATGATTGTGGAAATTACTTACTTTTTTTCACTATCATCAGTTGATCACTTATTTTTTTAAAGGTCTCTATCGATCATTTATTTTTTAAAATTTATCTCAGTTGGTTTATCAATTATTTTTTTACTGGTCGACGCCCAATCAATATACGTGATGACCATTAGAAACGGTTTTTTTAATTTTTTTCATGTCAAAATTAAGCAACAAAAATTAAAAATTAGAAATAAACTCAAAACTAATCCTTAATTTCGACATGAAAATGTGAAAAAATCCTTAATAATAATCATCACAGGCGTTGATTAGCTGAACAAATGATTAATAGACTAATTGAGACAAATTTTAAAACTGAAATTTTTCAAAAGATAAGTGATCCACTGATAATATTGAGAAAAATTAAATGATGTGCCCAAGTAATTAATCTAAAAAGAAATGATTTTTTAGTAAAAGTTTACTTGCACCATATCAACTGATATACTACTCCATAATTGATTTATATTGAGAAACAATTGTTTATCCTACCTTGTCCTAGCCTTTGGAGTTTGGAATGAGAAAAATTACAACTAAGATTCGACCCTAAAATTAAAATTAAAATGAATGCTATAAAAGATAAATAAAATTTATTTTTCTTTTTCGGGTAGCTTTCGTACTTAAAGCTTCTGATGGGCAATCTTTAGTCATGTGAAATATGCTTCTCTTGTTTCTTTTCTATAATTAAACCCGAAAAAACTGAAAATAGAAATCAAGAAGCTTAAAATGAATAACAGTATCAAACAGAGCGCAGAAGAAGAAAAGTAGCTATCATACTTTGAAAATTAGAACCTTTGAAAATTGCGACAAAAGAGAAACACCTCAACTTCTCTCACATCTCCATCAAACATTATTGCTTCCCCTTCAGTTATTGCTTTTTTACACTCCTTCCATATTTGCATAAGTTATTATCATAATCTAATTTCAAATGATTGTCATTTAATTTTTTTGAATTGAACGATAACCATATTATTTATTAGTATTATCCATTCGAAAATGTTGCACTTTAATCTTAATAGTCTCGTCTATCCCTGTCATAGGTATTTGAGGTTGTCCGTTAACCACTTCCTTATATTCTTTACCACTTGAATTGTGCTTTAGGGACAAGTATTTCTCATTCTAAAACATAGAAAAGTTATATAGTTGAATTCATCTTTTTATGAACTTTCATAACATATATTTATAAAATAATATAATTAAACATTAATTAAAAATTCAACATTCGTTTTGATATGTGATAAAATAATTAGTATTTTGAACTGAAAGGAATAGTAATCTCAAAGTATTTTATTAATTTAAATATGAAAGTATTATCTTTATTGTTTTCTTGTATATCTAGACAGTACAATGAATCTTGAAGTTTAATGTCTTGTTTGTATTTTTTAAATTTCACATAAAAAACTAAGAATATTTAGTTTTTCCAATGATGTCTTATTGATCAATGGTTCAATAGCCTGATCGAGTGATCGTATTTGATACAAGCTTTCAAAAGGAGGTCATAGTTTTAAATTTCTTCGGAGACAATTTGTCTCATATTTGGCTTATTTTCTTTTTGGACCTTGAACTATGATGAAAATTTTAAATTGGATCATAATACTATCATAAGCCTCATATTGGACCCTATACTATGGTTTGTCTCATTTTACTCCCTAAAACGCCAAATATGATGTAATTTCGTTTTAAAATAAGGGCAAAATCAAAATAGCACATATATTAAACTTTTGGGCACAATTCACAAATAACAAAACTTATTAAATTAAAATTAAATCCCAATCTTATTTTCATTTTGGACCCAAAACTATCACGTAAGTTTCAAATTGGACCTTGATATTATTATTAGTTATTTGTAAAAATGCCCCAAAAGATTGATATATGTGATAATCCGAATTTGCCCTTCTTTAAAATGAAATTCAATCTAAAATTGGCATTTGAGGAGGCAAAATGAGACAAAACATAGTATAGGGGGCAATTTGAGGCTTATGATAGTATCAGGGTCTAATTTGAAACTTACGTGATAGTTCAGGGTCCAAAATAAAAATAGACCCTCATATTTCAATCTCTCTACTACCTATAATCCAAAAATAGTGGTTTTTTAGAATTTGTTTGTCATACAAATTAAAAAGACATTAAAACATTATCACAATGACCTCTATACCCTCATTTAATTACATAAACATCCGTGAGTTATTCATTATTATTGAGCTTCAATTAATGAAATTAAGGGTATTTAGGAAAAAAAAATGATGTATTTTGCTTTGATTTATTATGTAAAAGACCACTTTTTTTGAATAATTTTCAAATATCTCTATTTTTGTATTTGAGGGAGTATTAATTAATAATACATGTATTTATTATGTGTAATACTATTGTCATCATACTTTCGCTACTTACGCTAAAAAAAATGATGTCTTATTGATAAATTATTTGAAGTTGAGATTAAGAGAAAATTGATAAAGAAAATTATGAAAAAATATCATCCTAAAAAATAATAAAGTGAAAAAATAAATCATACATCTAGAAATTAATTATTTTCTTTTTCAATTTAAGATAATGTCCCTCTTCTTCAATTTAAGACAATATACAAAACATCATTATTCATTAAGTATCTTATTTACCTCAGTAAAACAATAAATAAAACATCATTAAGTATCTTATTTACCTCAATAAAACACCATTATAAAAACAGTATTATAAAATTCCATTTCTCATCTTAAATTATGCTCCTAGGAAATAATAATTAATTCTAATAAAATAAAGTACAAAAGGGAAAATCTACATACCTACTTAATAAATTACTTTACATAATTGATACACATCAGCTATGTTTTTTCTATATTATAACATTTCCTCCGCAGCCTTAATCAGCTGCTCTCCTGTAAATAACTTTGTTAAAGCAAAAGAAATCGTTGCTTCAATCGCAAGCCTGTTTTCATCACTCTTCACTGCAAAAAACGAATATAGAACTCATTGAAAAAAAAAATTCTGTTTTTCAATTTTATTTTTTCAAGCAATTACTTCGAAATATTTGCTGAAAAAAGAAGAGTTCCAAAAGTATTGTGTATAGTTATAAATATGAATTAGTAATTACTGGATTAATTTTTTTAGTAAAGATTGAATCTTGTTGAAGAAGTGAACAGAAAGAGCTAAAAAGAAGGGGTTATTTGGTTTTAGCAATAGATGGCATTGACTTCCTTTTTCTGTTGTGTTAAAGGCTTCAATCAGTATGTTATTTCCTATTCTGTTTTTTTTTTTTTTGCTATTGTACTAATTTTATATTAACTATGTGAATGTTTAATTGGAAATGATTTTGTTTCACCTAGTTTAAGTGTTTGAGTCTTGTTTTGCTTGTTTGGATTTTGCTAAGTAGAAGCAAAAAAATATTTGGATCACTTTGAAAACAAGAAAAATTCATGAAGATGGTTTATTTACAAATTTGAGAAAAATCCATAGATTTGTTTTTCTTGAAAAGAGTTGTAGTATGAAAGTATGCTGATTTTGGATGGGGATTTTTCAGGAGGGAGAAGGGGAAGAAGCAGCCACCTTGGAGGATATTCTCATTGAAGGAATTACACTCGGCTACTAATAATTTTAACTATGATAATAAGCTTGGTGAAGGAGGATTTGGAAGCGTTTATTGGGGTCAGTTGTGGGATGGATCTCAAGTGAGTTACTGTTTATATCCTTTTATTAACTATGTGTTTGCTTTAATCATATCCTCATGATTATGTTCTTTGTTAGTTATAAGAAGAATTAATTTGAATACTGGATTCGTATGATGCTAGAACTCATTGAACAAAAGGGTAGAATCGCATTTTTCGTTACCAATTAAAAAGGAATGACTTTTGGCTTCTCCAAAATATCGACCTACAGTTTGGGTCGTAGGCCTGCTTATAACTATGGTATGGACATAAGGAATGTATCTGAACGATGGCAAAGGATAAATCACAGTACGTTTGTATCATCTATTGCAATTTTATTGAGCAATTCAAATTTCGAAATGATAAGTCAGACATATCTATGTCTCCTATTTGTTTCACTACTCAGCTAACTGCTAATATACCAGAACAGCCTTGCATTTCTTTTCTTAGAAATGAAGATGTCGTCTTGACTCATGAATCCTCATCATGAGTAATCCCATCTTATGTGACAAGTGGGGGGAGGGCGAGCAGAATGGGTAACTAGTGAGGCTGACAACTTGACTAGCCAATTTTCTGCTTGCGTCTATAATGCTTCTTCATCTATGAGCCACTAAATGTTCTATGGAGGAAAATCAGAAGCTCAAATAAAATTCTTGAAGGTGGTAATAGATTTTTTTCTTTTTGTAAATTAGCGATGAGGTGAGTATCGAACCCATGACCTTATGGTCACTAGCAAGAGCCTTTTCCACTAGGCTATCCGATTAACTCAGAAGGTGGTAATAGATGATAACTACAATCCTGTTCCCTGTTTTCAGTGTTTGGGAAGTCATGCAATGAATTTTTAACCGTTTTGTATGTATTTACAAGAACGACTTGGGGTATAAGGGTATGCTATGATATACTACTGTATGGTTTGAAGTGATATTATGGTCTTTCCAGTAATGTAGGGTAGCCTCTCCTTGGTGGTATTACTGGAGTAGACACATAATAAAGATAAACTAACATCCTTATAGTCTGTCAGTTGCTTTGCAAATCATTGCTTCTCTTGCTAGTGAATCATATATGTTACAATAGAAAAAAATTATGTGGCTAGTTATTCGTATAACAAATTTTAGACGTTTCTTTAGCTGACCCCAAGAAAATGTCACTATTTTGCTGATCCTGTTTTGTACAACAATAGAGTTTATCTATCTACTAAACCTGTCAAGTCATTGGAATGCTATTGTCCCATGAGTTACTTATTACTTTCACTGAGAACGATAACTGTTCGTTTATCATAAGAATAATTTTATATGTATTTCCCACTAAACTTTAGACTAAGGGGGATGCCTGTTTTACTTTGTCTCCTTGTTGTTTATGACATCCCTAATTTTAATATGCAGTAGCAATAGTGATACTCTTCTTTCCTCTTCCTTCTCCCAGACGGATTCTTATTGTAACATTAAATGTTTACAGATAGCAGTAAAAAGGTTAAAGGTTTGGAGCAACAAAGCCGAGATGGAATTTGCTATCGAGGTTGAGATTCTGGCTAGGGTACGCCATAAGAATCTATTAAGCTTGCGTGGTTATTGCGCTGAAGGGCAAGAACGTCTTATTGTATATGACTACATGCCAAATTTGAGCTTACTGTCGCATCTTCACGGCCATCATTCTACTGAAAGCCTTCTTAATTGGGAACGACGAATGAACATCGCAATTGGATCTGCTGAGGGGACTGTGTAAGTTGCTAATCTACATATAATAATTTGGTTATCGTCGTCCCATCAGACTCACTTTTCCTCATTTTACCAGTTATCTACATCACCAAGCAACCCCACATATAATACACAGAGACATCAAAGCAAGCAACGTCTTGCTAGACTCGGATTTTCAAGCTCGAGTTGCAGATTTTGGATTTGCGAAATTTATTCCTGATGGTGCAACACATGTAACAACGAGAGTTAAAGGAACTTTGGGTTACCTGGCTCCAGAATATGCAATGTTAGGGAAAGCGTCAGAAAGCTGTGATGTCTACAGCTTTGGGATTCTTTTGCTTGAGCTCGTTAGTGGCAAGAAGCCTGTAGAGAAAATTAGCACAGCAGTTAAGCGTACCATAACAGAATGGGCTTTACCTCTAGCACGTGAGAGGAAATTTGATGAAATTGCAGATTCAACTCTTAACGGAGACTTTGTGGAAGAAGAGTTGAAGAGGTTTGTCCTGATTGGATTAGTTTGCGCCCAAAATCAACCAGAGAAGAGGCCAACAATGCTTGAAGTTGTGGAGCTACTGAAAGGAAACTCAAAGGAAAAACTGGATGCCATCGAGAACGATGACATGTTCAAAAGCCTACCTAATTGTAGTGGTTCGTCTGGTGAAGATGATAGCTCTGATCACATTTCAGCTGATACAGAACTAAAACAAGAAATTGAAAAGGTGCAACTATAATAATGAAAGTTGGTTTCAAGAAAAAAGTTACCATATTATATTCTTGGTTTTTTTAATGGTGGTTTCTTAGATTGCGACGTGCTAAACAGGAGTGTTGTCGTTGATTTGTGTATTTGAGTCTGAATATTTTTTGTTAATACTGTACCTAAATGTCTAGGCGTGTAATTGTATCATAATGTACATCTGGGTATTATTCTTGTGTTCCATGAGTATTAAGAATGAAGTTTAATCCAGTTTTTGTAAGGATAAGAAATGGATGCAACAATGTGCCAGAGCCCAGAAGTCGATTATCTTATTTTTATTCCACTTGTGTCTCGATCTCTTTAAGTTTACACTAGTCCATAGTTAGTATTTTGTAAATTGTATTTTACTAAAGTTATAATAAAAATCATTACTCCCTCCGTCTCTAAAAGATTGTCACATTTTGACTTTTGTTAGTCAAACATTACAAAATTTGATCATGACTTTTTCGCATGTGGAATAATAAATATTTATGTTTTAAATCGTGTTTTGTTGACCACCAAAAATCAAAATGTGACAATCTTTTAGGGACGGAGGAAGTAGGTTTTAGGGAGAAAACTTGCATAAAATCTCCGGATTTTCAGTGTTTGGGAAGTTGTACAATGAATTTCAATCTTTTTGTATGTGTGTATGGTGTTGGAAGCGACTTGGATAACCCGTTTGAGCACTCGACCTGATAGACAGTTCAGTAGTTAATGAGTAGGGTGTGACTCTAAAGTTGTGCTCGTTTGAGATACCCGATTCGCTTGACAAATACATTGTCCATTAATAAATAATTAAATAAATTATTAGGTTTAACATATATCTTAAAATAATTATCTATAAGTTTTGTGCATTTTATTATTAAATATTTGAATTAAGTAAGCTTCATTTAATTTACTGATATATATATATAGGTCTTTGATTTTTACACTCCAAAATTCATAACCACACTCCACTTTACCACTTTTTGTAGATTTTTATAAAGTAAATTAAAGGGTAAAATAGAGAAAATGGAGTGTAATAATCAATTTTTGGAATGTAAAAATCAAAACCCTATATATATACTCCTTTCATCCCTTTTTGTTGGGGATATATTTCATTTTGTACAAAGTTTTAGAATAATTCAAATTTATCTCACAATTTAACTTTTCCCTCCATTTTTTTGAATTAAAAGGGAATCAATTTAGGGATGTCTATTTAAGGAATATGACTCTATTAATAAGGGATGGAGGGAGTATATTTTTGTAAATTAGGGATGAGGTGAATTTCGAATCAGGACATTCGATCATTAGGAAGTGTCTTTTCTACTAGACTATTAATTTATTGATATTTTTAATATAGCCTGTACTTTTTATTAGTGTTAAAAAATAAGTTTTTTTAATATTTTGCCTTATCGAATTGGGTAATTATTGAGTCGAGCTAGATATTTACCTTAATGATCTTATCAGGTCGAGCTCGATACATTATTCAAACAAGTACTACCAGGCTCGGTATCTTATCGCGTCTACTCAACTCGCTTTCTAGCATTATCTGTGGTAGAAAGTTATGGTCTTATTCAGGGGCGGATCCGTGGCCCCTAGGTCCATGGATATCGATATATATACTATAGAAAAAAGAGTAAAAACGAAGCGTTTTACTAGATCAAATGGGAAAGAGTTTTCTTTTCTGGGCATAGTGGACAGAGATTAATTGTGTAATATATGCACTAAGAAAATTTTTAATAGAGAAATTCTTAATATAACAGTAACCCGTCCGTTATCTATGTACAATTAGTGTTGTGCATGAGCCGAGCTTTCCGAGCTAGTTCACTCGCCTCTGGAAGCCGAGGCTCGAAGCTCGGCTCGTAATAAAATTAGCCGAGCCGCGAGTCGGGTTCTTGGCTCGTCAGCTAGCTCAGGAAGCCGTCTCGGTAGCTCGATATTACATATGTCAATATTATTTTTAATAAAATTAGTTATATTATACTTTTTTAGTCGTTTCAATTATTATGATTAATGTCAATTTAATGTTTCTATTTACATTGTTATATGTTGGTTAATTGTATTACTTGTTACATGTTAATAATATTATTAATTGTTTATGTAAAATAATTTTTGTTAATTAAAGTGAACTTGAAATTTCAAAATGAGCTAGACCGAAGCTCGACTCGAGAATGGCTCGGCTCAGTAAAAATTCGCCGAGTCTAAGGCTCATTTAGTGATGAACCGAGCAAAAAATTATTGGGCTCAGGGCTCGGCTCGGCTCGTGTACAACTCAGTACAATGGTGACTTGAATCCTTGATATATCCAATCCGCTTAATTGAGAGGGCAAGATCGTCATTGAAAGAACAACTAGGTTTTGTGTGGATGCATCCATTTCAACTATAAATAAAGTGGCCTCCATCCATTTGAAGGCAGACAACATCATACCTCCTAGTCCTAAACATTTCCTTTTTGTTGTAAATTGCAATGGAGATTCCGATGATGTACAAAAGTTGTCCGTACCATCTGAGAATAATTTCTCTGATGAGAAACCAACCATTTATTCTGAGGTCTCTTCAGTTTTAACTATAATTATTGTTTATTTTTAGTTTTGGTTTTGTCTGGTAATGATTTTATAGTGTTTATTCTTTCTTGTTATGAATTTGGTTTTTGGATTAAGGCAATCAATTAGAGTCACTGAAACACAAATTGTCGATAGTGTTATCAGCGCTTTACATTGCCGATATTTATAAATTAAATTTTGGGGTGCTGATAATTCAACTTTGGCTTATTATTCTTTTAGGCCATTGATTTTTTGATGCACTCATATATTTCCATGGTTTATTTTTTCATTTCGATTCACGTGATGTTATTTAAGTCCTATTTGAAACTGCTTATTTATTCGTAATTTTAATAAGTGTAAAATTGGTAATATTGTAGAGTTTTGATCATCCTTACACTTCTATGTGTGAATATTTTCGGTTCGCTTCTGGCCTACAAGATTGACCGAAATGAATTATAATTTTACTGATTTGGTTGGAAAAATGTCACCAATCTGAAATATTGCAAAAGAATCCAAAATAGACAAAAAAATTTGGTCTTTTGGGTTAAGGCAATCAATTAGAGTCACTGAAACACAAATTATTGATAGTGTTATCAGCGCTTTACATTGCCAATATTTATAAATTAAAATTTAGTGTGCTGATAATTCAACTTTAGCTTATTATTCTCCTAGGCTATTGATTTTTGGATGCACTCATATATTTTTGTAATTGGTTTATTCTTTTACTTTGATTTACTGAATTTATTATGTTATATATGATGGCACACGGGAATAATAGTGGTGCTAACAAATAATGTTATACATGTTATCAAGAAGAGCCTTCAAAGTCTTAAACTCTTCACCAATAGAAAAGATACCTAAACACTGTTTTTTGATGGGATCTCAAAGAGAATGGAAGACTGAGCCTTATAAACGTGAATGTGAAAGATAGGTCTCTGCGTAAATGCATGTACTTGCTGTTGAACAATACTTGGGATAGAAGTCTTCAGATTCACAATAGCTTTCGCTAACACAGTTGTCTTCGTTTAGAGGATCTCGTTCTCTTTTTTCAAAGCCGCAAGTTTGGCTTCGGCTGATTTAGTGCAAGCTTCCTTCTCAGTAAGAAGACTTTTTGCTCGTCTTTAGATTTTGAAAGTTGAGAGCGAAGGACTGAAGATTCTTTCCTCTCAGATCAAAGTTGGCTTCGACTTCCTTAGCAGCATCCTTCGGCGTTTTCTCTGCATCCAGCTTTGTCTCAGCTTCTTTCAACTTCACACCCCTCTCTTAATTAAAGAACTCAGCTTGACGAGCCCTCCTACCAGAACGGAAGTTCCATTGATGACCTAAAGAGAATGGGAAAAAGGGTTAGCAAAGTTTGAAGTAAACTTGCAAACAATATCAAAAATAAATAGCTTCAGTTGTTGATGCATCATTTCGGAGCAGAGATCAATAGTCTCGTCAATCTCCTCGAACTCCTCACCTTCCCCCTTTAGTAACAATGGCTTCAGTACTTTAAAACTGTCCTTATAAGCTTTACTTCCATTCCACCAGTTTGCTTTCATGATCAAATAAGGAGCTTCGAATCGCACCTTTGGAGATCCGAGTAGTAGTACTACCATAAACTCCATTGGACCTTGTACGCAGAAGCAACACAAGAGTACCTTTACCATTTTTGGCTCAGGACGATCCTGTGAAGCCGTGATCTTTTTCCTTTTGGCAGTAGGACTTTTTAAAGATATCTCCTAGGGCTTTATCCTTAAAAGTTGCTTCAGAAGCTCTCTCGGCAGTATGAACATGCATGGATGCTTGAGGCATGGATCGGGAAGGGAAAGGCACAGACCATATAAGAGTAGGGGAAATGATGGGATTCTCGTGCCCCTCTACCACTGGAACTTCCAGGCTTGAACATGGCAGCAAAGTCCAATTGGAGAGGGGAAGGAGCGCTGAGCGCAACATTGAGAACTTCTTATGCAAAACCACCAAAGGATCAAAAGAAGGCACTACAACGATAAAAATTACATGAAAAGAAATAAAAGCTATACCCCAAGTAACCGCTTGAGAAAAAAGTCTATCTACTAGGTCTGCCAGCATTAGACAACCCTCGTCACAAAATATTTTTCAAGACAGAGGCTGCTTAAAGATGTAGTGAAAGATCTTGATGCTAAGGTCATCTTTAGCAGAACTCTTCACCTTCTTCAAGCCATGGTTTAATTGTCGGGGCTACCACTCATTAGGAATGTCTCTCCTGAAGTTTCCATTCATTAAGCATCAGGCTCGGTGTAAGAAAATTTTCCTACCTTTACTAGGGCAAGGAGTACTAAGGAACTTATAGTCGGGTTATAAGGAGCAATAGTATTGACCCTTATGAGTGGTTGAGAACATCTTTTTAAATAAATCAAGGGTGTGTGGAACTCTCGCCTTAGCACAGGCTACTTAAAACATGGTCAAAATGAGTTGTCCCTTAATGATAATTTGGCCAGGGGCTAAAGGAAGGACGGACAGAAGGTATTGTACGAAAAAGGTTAGAGGCAATCTGAAACCTACCTTAAAAAAATCATATGCATAGGGGTATATCCCCCCCCCCCCCCCCCCCCCCCCCCCGTGCTGTAGAAAGGTCTCGCCCTTGCTGGGGAATCTGAGACTAAAAGAATATGAAATTTTATAATAATTCCTAATTCTATTGAGGTCTATATACTCCTCATTTATGGGTAAAGAATTAGTATTAAAGGAGAAAATCTTGCAGTCAGTAAAGAGCGAGCCTAAAATCTCCTCATCAGTCGGAATATCCTCCCCATCATTAGAACCTGAGACTTCTAAGGTTGGGAGGCTGTTCTCTTCCGTTTTTCTTGATGTACCTACGGGAAAAGGTGCGAGGCCAGAGGGCAAATCAAGGATGGAAAAAGTCTTAACATCTATTCCAATTCCTCATAATATCTCCGGAGGCCGCCTGGTGGACGTCTTAACATCTCTTCCAGTTCCTCATGAGTATCTTCAAAACCCCATTTCATCAAAGTGCATTTCATCAAAGTGGACGTCCCGATCTTGTTCTTGGTTGAAAGTCCTACATTCTCGGCGATGCCAGCTTGACCGTAGTTCATCTGTATATGAGAAAAATGATCATTATCAGAAGAAATAGTAACTCCTGAGGCTAGGATCGTGGTGATGCCGAAAATGGCTAACCACTTATACCACTCAATGTGTTTCGGTTCGTAAATCAATACTTCATCATCTTCAATCGAGACGAAGCTATGTGATGGTGTGGTGGCAAAGGGTTCAAAAGGAGGTGGTAAGGAATAAAAAAAAGCAACCTCATTTGTCATTTGTTCGTTGGATTGGTATGCTTGAAAGTTGATTTTGTCTATGATGATTTCTACAAAGATGAAGGAAGAATCAAAGTCACGAATAAAAGGGACATATGATCGAAAACTCACTAAAGATCAAGGCACGCCCTCGACGAAGGAGAAATTCAGTAAAAACACTATTTACACATGGGTTAAAACAAATCAAACCAACGAATTTGAAAGGTTTTTAGCAAGAAATTTAAAGGTTTAGTAGAATATTCACAATTCACGAAGAATTGATTCTCAGAAATGTCTGTAATTACCCAGAAAACTACAAAATCTCTACAAAATCAAAAGAACAGTTATGCATGGGAAGGAATCCTATCTTGGTTTGAACGGAAAGTGGTGAATTTTTGTGATTTCAGAGTGTGAAATGAATTGTGATGTTAGTAAAGTAGAAGGGAAGACCAGTAGGCTTAACAATATTAATAAATTGTCCGAATTCCAAATGCATCTTGAAATTGTTTAATGTAACTTTCCAGAATAAGTACAACTATAAATATAATAATATAATCTACTCTATTGAAGCTTTCGAGAATCACTAAAAATATAATATTAAAATGCAATATTCTTTATAAATACTTTAACAAAATAAAACCTTATACATTCCGAATATTTTAAAAATATAAAAAGTTACACACGATAAATACTTTAGAAATATTAAAATATCACAAATACCCACGAAAAAATAAATTATATCCTTTTGCTTCTTTGTTCGGAGTTGGCATCTGTCAGTTTTCTTTTACTTCCACTCGGTTGCTCATCTTCCAATAATGATTTTCATCGCATATCTTCAAGTTCTTCCTGTAGATCAATTAAGGATGAATTATTGGGATCGATATCCCACTTCTTATAAGACCCTTCTTTATAACTTTGACTATATCTTGATTGCACCCGAATATTGGAGTGTATGAAAACCAACTTATCAGCCCTGTCACAGTTTAGTGGATTTCTTTTGACACTATGGATGAACGAGTAAGTGCTCCAGTTCCTCTCTGCTGAAGAGCTACTTATTGGTTGCGATAACACTTTCATCGCAATATCACACAATTCTGGTGTTTGTGCACCATATGTTGACCACCAATCTATAACACTTATACTAACAGAATCCAAATGGGCCTTTGGCCGAGCGAACATACCTTTTTTTTGGTGGAACTCTACAAACTGCTCTCGTAATATTTTTTGCACAGTTTCACTATCGGCCAAGTTTGTAAGTAACTTTGATCATAAAATCTGGGATTCAATGCAAATCCGAGGCAATGCATCGGAATGTTCATTTTATCCCATCTTTTAAACACAATTTCTTCCATTACAGACAAAGATGACTCGTATTTGTTATCTACCATAACATCTCTAATTTCTCCGACTAGACAATCCACCTTTTCGCTAATTTATACCATTTTCTCTCCCTCCCCATCGGCAAATCTTAATACACAAAAAATTGGTTTAGTAATCTTCAAAATATTTTCCGCTTCATCCCAAAAATAAGCATCATATATTATTTCACTCACATCTTTAGCCGACGAACTAGTAGCAACATCTTGACCTTTAACCTATTCTTTTCTAGCTCTTATTACAACTAGTGTTTTAAGTGATTCACGACAATCTACTTATCTTTTTAAAGTAGTGTAATGAGAAGCAAATCTTGTTTTCGGTACTTTGAATAATTCTAGTGATTATGCTTTCCTAAACTCAACAAGACCCTTCAAATGATTTATGATGAACTTCACTAGCTTTTTCGCTTTTTTTTTATATATATAACAATCATCCATTCAAAAGATTTATTAAAATCTTCAAACACTAAATTAATAGTATGACACACATCCAGACAACAAAATATTTTTATGTACCTTTCAATAAGTTCTCCAGCAGCATTACATGCCGAGGCATTGTCCGTGATCACTTGCAAAACGTTTTACCTTGGTCCAACCTTTGCTATAACTTTAAGGAGATAATTTAGAATCACCTCTGCTGTTTTTTCAATTCCAGAAAAATCATCAGCATAAAAGAATATGACCTCTCTAGAATTAACACCAAGAACATTAATCAACGGGTTGTGTTTCACGTTTGACCAACCATCAGAAACAATTGACACTCCTTGTGTATACCACGAATCTTTCATCGACATCAAGTCTTTTTCGACGCTTCTCTTGCATTCATCAAGGAGTGTTGTTCTTTCTTTCTCGGATGAAGGTGATTTATAACCTTTTGGTCCATAATTAATTTTCGATACCATTTCAACCCATTCCGGATTTCTCAACACTTTAAAGGGAATGCCATTTTCACAAAGCATACGCATAACTTCCATATCCACTTAATTTCTTTCCACAATCTTGAATTTTTCTCCAATTGAGTTTGAAGTTGTTGATTTTGCTTTTGGAGTTAAAGTTGACTTCTTCAAGTTTCCCAAATCATTTCTTGACTCGAATTCATGAACTCGTTTAAGTATCCTTTCATATTCCGCTCGGTTTGTTGTGTTTATCGGACAACGTGATATGTCCGATCTCTTCCCAACCAGAGGACCAAAGAAGTGTTGGTGAATTCTCGTATATGAACTTTTCAAAACCTTATTACAATGTTTGCACATCCAAGATTTTCTTCCACCGGTATTTTTACCCCCATCTAACAACTCGACCTCATCGTATAGAGGTCCCATTAGTGTGCTCGTTTTTTGTGAAGATGAAGTGGAGTTAGACTTCTGTAGTGATTGGGATGGAGAAGGTTATGGGTTATTAGATTGATGGTCGGATGTTTCTTGATCATTATCATCTTCCTCATATACATTTTTCCCGAACACTATGGACATTAGCATCATTATCATTGTGTTTTCTTGCTTTTTTGTAAGTATATTTTTTTGGAATGAATTTGTTGATGTTTTGTACAATGATTTATGTAACTATTTATACTAGTTATAAACTTAAGCAAATAATTGTTCTCAACATTCAAATTATAGTAAGTATAATGAATTTAATAAATATCTCTAATTGCATTTAACAAATGAATTTAACAAATATACTAAATTCAGAGAATTTTCTAGAAGTACACCATTCAAAAAGGTGACTATGCAATAAACACATTAAAGTACTAAGTTCACATTATTTTTAAATGTACACATTATTATTTATGTGGTGATAGTGTCTCACACGGTTCTTGATGTCATTTATGTGGTGAGAGTGTCACACGGTTGGCTTCCCAAGCTCTTGTTACTGGTTGGCTTTCCAAGCTCTTGTTACTGCTAGATTGAATGTACACTAAGCCATCCAATATCTTCTGACACTCTAGAATAAATTTTTGGGACTCCAACCTTCACTAAATAACATTTATCCAACTCCAACCTTCATTAAATAACATTCATCCAACCTTGAAACTTTTCATCAAACATGAAATAAATATTTATGAATAAAATAAAAATATATAAATAAATAATGAGCCTACCTCCACCGTATTCGATTTATTTACACCAACCGAATTCCGTACTCCGTATTTCGAACCGTCCCCCGAACTATGTGACTATGGTTTTGACTCTTCCACTTTTGTTCCACTCTCATATAGACACGTGTTGTGTTGTTGGAGATCCCACTAACTCGTCTGGAATTAAATCAGAAGATTAAGGCTTATCTTTCGATCTCCTATTCATCGTGGCGGCGAGCTATGATTCCAAATCGAGAGATAAAGGGTAATGACATCACCCTATTAAATACCCACTCTTGGGCTTCTCCTTAACAACTAGGTCAAATAGACACTTGGGGTCCCACCCAAAGAGGTTGATCGAAATGAACACATGAGCCGAGCCATATCTATACAACCAGGTGAACCAAATGATGACAAGTGTCACCATCTCCTTCTTTCAGCTACTATCTACTCTCTCTCTTCTCTACTATACAAAAGATAGAGATGACTTCATTTGAGGTAATTGATATCTGACTTTCCCAAGCATGTTACATTTAGATACTCAGAATCAATTCCATTGCCTTGTCATATGTATTCTCCACGTGTCCCCTCATTTCCATTATTTACTCCAACTCTTTCCACCAATTCTCACCAACTTGCAACTTCTACAGACTCCACTACTCATAAGATCACTCCTATTTCCTCTCGTGATAATCTGCCTACCATTCCCCCTTATCTCGATCCATCCCCAACCAACTCCCCACCACCTACTTCTTCCCATCCATCATCCCCACTTCCTCCTATCTCGTCTCCCCATCCCCCTACAACACCCAACTCCCAACCCACTCCTCCTCCATCTCCCATTATAAATGTGTCTCCTCAACCACCCGTCCCTCATCTCACCCACACCATGCCTCACACTTCTCCAGCCCAAGTACTTTCTCCTCCTCCACGTACAATTGTTACTCGATCCAAAAATGGAATTGTGAAACCAAAAATCATTCATTCTCTTCTTACATCTCAGTGTGTTAATGGTCTGACTGAGCCTACCTCCTATACTCAAGCGAGTCGTGATCCGCTATGGCGGAGCGCGATGGCTGATGAATATAATGCCCTCTTGGCTAATGACACTTGGTCGCTTGTCCCTTCGCCCCCGGGGGTCAATATTATTGGTACCAAATGGGTGTTTCGGCTTAAATTTAATGCTGACGGTTCTTTATCTAGACAAAAATGCAGGTTGGTTGCGCAAGGACAAAATCAATAGCAAGGCCTTGATTATGATGAAACACTTAGTCCCGTTGTCAAGCCTGCCACCATCCGTACAGTAATTTCTCTTGCTGCTTCCCGCCGATGGCCCGTTCGTCAGTTGGATGTAAAGAATGCTTTCTTACATGGGGGATTGAATGAAACTGTATACTTGGACGTAAAGAATGCTTTCACATCCTTCCTCATGACTAGTGGCTTTTCTCATAGTCGTGCCGATGCTTCCATGTTTATTCTTCGGTCTGGCTCGAACATGGCAATTCTCTTATTGTACGTGGATGATATCTTGCTAACGGCCTCATCAGAACACCTTCTTGATCAAATCATTACTTGGCTGAAATCAGAATTTTCCATGACCGACTTGGGTCCGTTGAACTATTTTTTGGGTGTCTCGGGCTCTCGGCTATCTCTTGCTCAGATGGGTGGTTTCTTCACCAAACCAAATATGCCAATGACCTCTTGGCCCGCTCGGGCATGACTGATTGTAGTCCTATATCCACTCCTATGCTTACCCGATCACACTTGTCCAATGATGATGATAGCCCCTTGTTCGATGATCCGGGGTTGTATCGAAGTATAGTGGGGGGCTCTTCAGTATTTAACATTCACTAGGCCGGACATTCAATTTTTGCAGTCAATCAGGTATGTCAGTATATGCATCAACCCACTCAATCTCATTTTGTAGCGGTCAAACGTAGTCTTAGGTACCTCAAGGGTACGGTGAATGTGGGCCTCTCTATTCGAGGTGGGTCTCTTTCCTCTGTTTTGGTCTATTCAGATGCCGATTGGGCGGGTTGTCCCACTACTCGCCGTTCTACCACAGGATTCTGCATTTTCCTTGGCTCCAATCTGATTTCCTGATCATCCAAAAAGCAAGCCACCGTCTCTCGATCCAGCGCGGAAGCTGAATATCGAGCCGTTGCACACTCTGTTGCTGAATTAGAATGGCTCCAATCTGTTTTGCGAGAGCTCGGCATTTCCATCAGCTCTCCCCCTACGGTTCTTTGTGATAATATCAGCACCACATACATGGCGGCCAATCCGGTTCAACATGCGAGAACCAAACATATTGAGATTGACATTCATTTTGTTCGTGAACGTGTTGCACAAGGGAAGTTGAAAGTATCTTATGTTCCTACAGCTGCTCAACTAGTCGATTTCTGCACTAAGAGTTTGTCTTCGGCTCGGTTTAAAACATTGTGTTCCAATCTCGGCATTGATGTTTCCCCTTCTTCGATTGAGGGGGGTGATAGACCATAATTCAGTTATAGTTATTAGTTGTCCATTAGTTCTATCCACTCCTAATATTAAGGAGCACGATTAATATCCATTGTGTATATATATGTAATGAGTTGCATTTAATAAGATTATCAAAACAGTTTCTGTTCAATAAGGAAAGGCTAAGTATATTATTTCAGTTTTTTTTAGTTGACATTTTTCATATTTATGTATGAGTCATTGGCTATATAATTAAAATTAATTCGTTATGATTTGATTTGTCTTTACAATTAAAACTTATAATGTTATTTTTTTTTATAATTTTTAAACTATAACTAAAAATACCTATAGTAAATATATAGTAAAAGAAATTTAAATATCAATTCAAACAAATTAAAAATTGCATTGTTTTCAATCAACATTTAAACAAATATCTTCACAAATTGATGAAATTTATTTACAGATGTTTATGACCCAAGTTAAAGCTCTAACAATTGGCTCGGTTCAGTTGGTGTGATCCGAGGCTCAAGATCGACTCGTTCTAAATTGAGTCGAGACTCGAGATGAGTTTTGGACTCTTATTTTTGAAAGTTCGTCAAACCATGTCGAACCTGAAACTCTCGGGCTTGGCTCGTCTAAAGATTGTATGATTTAGCGCAATTTTTTAATTTCGAGAGAGTGTCCTATTCATTTGCCTTATTATTCTGAGCTGAGAGATACGGAACATCAACGGTCACCACTACAAAACTCACACCACTCCCTCGCTCTCTGCAATTTGCTTCAAAATATCTCAAATCTCTTCAGATTAATTCCCCACATTTCAGTTAATTTGCTCAATCATCTCCAAAATCATGCGAATAATTGATCGATCGAATGGAAACTTCAATTACAAAATCCTATCAGCTCCGCGTTCACTATTCAACAATATAATTTTGAGGAGTTTTGCGTACGAGAAGCTTCCGGAGCAGCTTCTTAATCTCTCTGTGCTCAAATTAGATGGAAACTGTTTCTGTAATTACGCTTTATTTTACTACTTTTATTATTTTGGTAAAAATAAGTAGTGTACTCCCTATGTCTCGAAAATATTGTCCGGTTTTGACCTTTGATTGCTGAGTTTTAATATTTCAAATTCTAAGTATTTTAGTATTACGTTGTATAATATTTGTGAAAATTATAGTAATAGCTCAAGTTCGTTTAGTTGATGTTTTTTAATTTTAGTGTCCCAAAGAGAATTTTCGGTTTTCGAATTTTGATTGTTGAATTTTCAATATTTTAAATACGCTGTGGAATGTTAGGTGAAACATATGTTAATCACTCAAATGCATTTAAGTGAAGTTTTCGGTTTTTAGACTGGTGAAAAGGTTAGTTTTGAATTTTGACGGTTGAATTTTCAATATTGGATTGAAATATGTTGTTTAATGTGTTGAATAATACCTGGTGAAATGCGGATACATGTAATATACTACACCCTCCGTTTTTTTTCATTTGTATCTTAATATAAAAAAATTGCTTTAAAATAATTGTCACTTTGTAATTTCAATTCAATATTTGATTTCTAGTGAGAATGTATAACAAAATCTTCTAATAACCTTCATTACATGTTGATTGATTCATTGATTATATATATATTCATTCTTAAATGACTCTTAATTAATGTGAAAGTTGCTAGGATGACAACTAAAAAACGGAGGGAGTATTAACTTCGACAATTTGATTCAAATGGAAGTAACTTGAGTCAATTAAGTTGGTGTAAAGTTTGTTAATAAGTTTGACAATTGAAAATCAAAATTGACAATGCTTTCTTAGATGAAGTATATCTTTATTGGTTAGTTTTAATGATTGATTCAACAATCTTTAGGTGTCAATGTCTCGAAGAATGGAACTGTAGGGGAGGTTAAGCGAGCGGTGGAAGACATTTTCAAGTTCACATCCGAACTCGAAGAACATATATTGTGGTATGAATGTACAAGCTAGTATGAGACTATGAGTAGACTTGCTTGTGGTCTAGTGTGTAACTGAATTTTAATGATTGCACGTTTAGATGCTTGGTTTCTGATCTCATAATGTTTGTTCATGCGGTTGTGTATGTATCATGTATTTTACTACTTGGGGGATGTTGTTTATGAATACATTAGTAGATGTAGCCTAAGTGGTTCTTTTTAATTGGATTTTCTAGCAGATGGATGAATCAGGGAAACAGATTAGCAGAATGAAATTGAGAGTCTACTCGTTAGAGAGGGCTTTATAGTAGAATTTATACAATGAATATTTGTCTACCTCAGAATTGGATAAAAGATATATTCTCAGAACTTATTGCCTGTCTTCATATACTATTATATTTCAGCATATTCATGACTTAGGAAACTTGAATAGAAATATTACTACCTAAGGTAAGTATTTATTTTGAGGTTATGTTGGTCGTGTGACGGGGAATCTTAAGAAACGATAATGTTATAAGGTGTTTTGGGTTTGAAGTAGAGACGAGACTGATACCTTGGAACATTTAATTTACAGGTCATTGGTATGGAGGCATTTCTGCTTGTGCTATGAAGGTCAGAAGCTCGTTAATGATAAAGCTTGTATTGGAAGTTACGGAATCAAAGATGGTGACCAGGTTTGTGCTTATCCTCTCATCATAGCATTGCAACACCTTTGCTACAAAAGTAGGCAGTGAACAATTTCTTGCCACGCTATTGGGGATTTTTTTTGTTCTTGTTTTTCTGTGGATTAATTTGAGGAAAGACCTCGGAAAGCACTCGAGTGAACAAATAGCTTAAATATATGACATATACAATCCTTATGAGCTGGGATATAAAGTTTGGACCTCTGATTGAAGACGGACCATGCAGCTTCTCAGATGGTTGTGAACAACTGCTTAGAGTTGATAAATTTATTGCATGCTTTTTCTCATATTCATCCTCTTCACTTACCCATCATATTCATTTCCTGCATATTCATCCTCTTCACTTACCTATCATATTCATCTCCTGTGGGAGTCTTCTGACAAATCCACACCACTAACCAGCATCAGATTTAATGTTCTAAATGTTGAAGGCTATACTGAGGCTACAAAGCTACACCAATATATGTACATGATTAGTGTACTTGAACTACTACAACACAAATATGCTGGTTATTCTCTGACCTAAGATGCAATAACTACTCTATTTGCTGAAAGTTATACCTTGTGTAACATGGATCAAAATTTGAAAACATATGGTGCTCTACTACCTCTTGCAGTGTTTGCGGTGCAGCTGGTTTTATTGATTTAACTATTTCCTTACTAATGTCATCTAGCTTCAATTCATTCGGCATTTGACGATTGACCAAAAGCCAGCTAGGAAGCAATCTGGCATTGTTGACACCGATTCTAAGACCTCCATGTAAGTTATCTACACACTACTGACACTAGTGTGAATATGTTTCCTGGGTTTGAATATAATTGTGTGATGAATGTATCTTTGATTGTATGGTTAAGTATCAATATGTATTTGTGGATAGAATTAGTGATCTCTTCCCATGGCGCCTTTCGAATGCTCTATGATACTGATAGTCTAGCTCCAAGGGGTTGAACAAAAAACTTATTAGTTTGTCATGTTAATTTTATGAGGCTGCTGATATTGGAACATATGAGAGACTAAGAGTCACTCGTATATTCCAGTAAGAGATTCATTTTGCTCAGATCAACCTTGTATACCTTCCAAAGATCCTGTGGCAACCTACTATATCAATTCTGTCATTACTGTCTATACATGTGCGTAAAGCAGAGCTATCTGTATAGGCGCTTCTAGATATATTATAAGTAAAGGCGCTTCTGGATATATGATAAGTAAACCTGAGATGCTCCTTTGTCATATCATTTGCAGTTCTACTTCTCGTCATGTGAACAAAGATGATGAATTTTTTATTGAGCATCAGGAAGTGAATATGAAGTTTCATAACTGTGAAGATAAGGAAGGGCCTTGTAAGCAAAAATTCAAACTGGTTCAATATCTCAAAGGCCAACTGTCATACGCACGGCTATGGGGCTGCACCGGAAAAATTCTTCGAGGGGGCAAAGCATCCCCTTCCAGATTTTCTCTCCAGTATGTTGCAGTCGGATCTGAGGAGTCTGCCTGTATGTTGACTGTTGGGTGACTCGCAACAATTAATCTGTAGTCTTTAAGTCTTAACAAGTAACTAGAGAATTGAATACTTTTAGCATAGTATTGACACATTCGAAACCATGAATCGGCTAATCATAGAAAAACTGCTCATGCATTATAGAGCTTAACAGGATTCCTTAGGACTAGTTATTTTTGCCTTGAAGCTAGTTTTAGTCTTATTGGTTGCTTGAGTTTCATCTTATTGCTACAACAAGAGCAAATCCCTCTCGTTAAAGAGCTCGACATAGATCGTTGAGGTTGTGAAATCGATTCTTAATGAGAGAGTGAACTCAAATGTCAAAATAATAACAGAAGGCAATCCAATTGATCATTTAGAATATTGTTTGTTATCTCGACTTCTTTATATGTTACAGGGAGTTATATAAAATGTTCGAAAGTTAGTGCATGAAATGAAGTTCGTGTAATAGTTTGGGGTAAAATAATGTTATAAGCCGGTGATTATTTAACCGCTATATCAAATCTTTGGACCATTACAAATTTACAACACATCATGTTTCCTTCCCGTGTAATATATTTTCCATGTAGCAAAAACACATTTTTCAAATATCTATTGGTCGCAGTTGGACCATTGTTCTCTAATCAGTACTCCATAATTTTACAATTGATTGTTTAATAAGTACACCAAATCTTTGGCACACTCGGACACATTTTACTTCTGGTTTAATATAGATTTTCCATGTAGAAATATGTTTTGAATAAGTAGTATTCTCGCCTTTTGAGGCAGCAGGCTGGTAGAACTGAATTTACTGTAATTTATATCTCATCATGTCTATGAGAAATAGGTCAAATGATTGCATCATCATCGTAATGAAAACATATCAAAATTTGCATGTGTGGCATCTGGCATACTGTATACTTGATAGATACATACTTGATACTACTACTAAAGACGTGAAAAGATTCGGTGCATCAATACTTCCATGCATCAGGTACCCATTTAAAGGTTTTACGTGGGTACTGTACCCACTTGAAATTTCATCATTGGTACTTGTACCCAAATTGTACTATAATAATGGTACAATACCACATACATATGTGGTATTGTACCATTATTATAGTACAATTTGGGTACAAGTACCAATGATGAAATTTCAAGTGGGTACAGTACCCACGTAAAACCTTTAAATGGGTAGCTGATGCACCGGGTGCACCAAATTATTGATGCACCGAAACCGTACTCACTAAAGACACCAACACAAATTTCGACACTGACCATTTAATTAGTAGGAGTACGTAATTAGTTAGAGATACTCTCATGTATGACATACTTCCTCGTCCCTAAATGATTGATAGTATATTTTAATTTTTTTTAATTAACAAAACACGATTTCAAATATAAATATCTCATATTTTATAAATAAAAATTTTTAAAAAGTTAATAGTTCAAATATATATATAGACAATATGATTATATTAGTTTTATTGGTTAATGAGAATTATTAATCAAAGTTTTTTAAAATTTAAAAAATGAAAAGTTAAAATGTACCAATCATTTAGGGACGGAGGGAGTATTAATTAAGTATTATACATAGTACAACAACAAAATAAAAAATTTTGACATACAAATTTATAGAAATTTACTTATCTAGTCGTTCGCTAATATACAATGACAATTTTTTAATTATTGTTACTCCGATTTATCATATTCCATACCCATCCATCAATTGTGCCACTTCTACACGACACCATTTGATTGTGTGGATCTCGTTAGTTTATGATAATGATAATGATAATGATAATTAACGAAAACCAAATTGCATGAAAAAGGAACACATTTATCATATGCTTGAATCCAGCATAATTTGTATGGTTATGGCAACCTAAAGCATTTCTAATCTTCAATCACATCAAAAAGACAAAAAACACACAAGTAGAAGTAGTAGTAGGTCCTCTTTCAATTCACAATTCACAATTTCACATGATTAGTTGCATGAAACCACAATATATGCAACAAACACTTTAAAGCAAGATTTAATCCTCACATGGAGATGCCTTTTTGGATACTTATTATACATGCGAATATTTTTCTTTCCTTGATAAATTAAAGATCATTTCTAAAATTGAACATCAATCATAATCAATTAACTTTCAATCAGTAAATTTTTTATTTGGGTTTAATTTGTAATCACATCATCACATGGAGCTGCTAAAGAAGTTCCAAAATAGATGAGCAAAGTTGTGATTTTCTCATGAGGATAATATTCCTTGGTTTTGAAACAGACAAGTACAAATGATCATGCACGACTTGACTTGATCACACCATCATGTAATAAATTTCTCTATGTACATTGACATTACATGTTATCTATGTGTGTAATAACATAATACATAGAGCCAGAAACTAAAATCCATATTTTGTTTCCTTGCACTTTTCACTATCATCTAGGAGAAAATCAAGTGTTAGTTGAATATATATAGATTAGATATCTAGATTGGACATATATATTATTATCGTCTAATGAGTGATTAAATAAATGGGGGTTAAGATGGAGCACCACATCAGTACTCAAGGCGAAACCAGGATAAAAATTAAGGGGGTCAATTTTGAGGGGAAAAATTAGGGAGGCAAAATTAAATAAAAAATAGGTAAAAGTATAGAAAAATTGTTAAAAATGAAGCTAATAAGGCTTGAACTCATGACCTCTACTTTTTGGAGGAAGGAACTAACCAACTAAGCTACACTTATACTTGGTTTGTTTACATTTTTTATTATATATATCACAAAAATTTAAAAAAAATCACATATAAAATAAACGATACCGAAAAATTTAGGGTGGCAAGCGTCCCCTAGTTACGCCCCTGTCACTACTGGAGTAACATTTAATCTAATTTCTTTAAGGGCAACGACCACTAATAATTCAGGCTTTAGAAATCAAGATTAAGATGAGCACATATATATTTGTATAGATTCTTATATAGGCTTTATCCCAAAATCCCAATTAGCTGATGATAAGGTAGGTGTATTTTTTAAAATAATTGGTGAGACCAAGGGCCTATCTTAGCATATAGTTGTTACATGTTGCGTTACTTTTTGCAAGGTTGCCACTATATATGCATGGGAGTATGTTAGATGTAACTTGTTAGGTTGTTCAGTGTATGGAGATAATTGGTGAAATGATCTTAATTAATAGGTGGTTATTGTACTTTAATCTTTAATAAAGATCTATGTAAGTGTATTGTGTGCATAAATGGTTCTCAAGTTAACACTTGCGTTAACTAATTTGGTTGAAATGTGCACGAATAACTGGTTTTCATTAATTTGTTTCATCTATCTTTAATTTCAATAATTATGAAGGATACCCATATTGATAGAGTAAGTGAACTTGTGATATAAAGTCATGAGTTTTATTTTTCTATAAACAATTTCTTGATCAAATATATAACACAAATAGTTGTCTAATAATATAATCAATCTGACTAATGTGATTTACAGTCTATTATATCAATATGAGATTTATTAGTATACGGTCGACCGTCGTGAGTAACAATTTATATACCATATTAATCTTGAAGAAAATGGTGTTATGGTTGAATTGGAAACAGGTAAGTGCCAACTGCCAACTAGTTGGTTATATATTGGACAATCGGACTTAATAAAGCAATTTACTACTCGACGACCTAATCTATTGAAAGCTGTTTCCCTAAAATGATGTCATGAAACTTGAAGACTTGAATTGGGGCAATAAAGCGAAAATCTTTAGCAGATTTCGTAAGATGTACTTGCCATATGCACATATTGATGGTTCGAAATCGATGTTCCAACAAAAAACACCAACCATTTATTCATCACTTTCGTCTACTCCCCACGTAATACGTACCGTTCATAATACGCTTCTTTTCTAATACTAAGCTCTAAAACCATAAATTATCATCTCCACACAAAATTAAAGATATTCCTGTGAAATTTCATAATAATATTTACACATTTATCAAATTGTCAATACTTAATAGTACCCTTCCACTGAGTTAATCGAATAATTTAGTGGAATGGGCTCTTGCTAATAATTAGAAATTTCTGGGTTCAAATCTTACCTTATATATCCTTAATTTATAAAGAAATAAATAAATAGTACCCTTCCACCAAATGCGATCTTATTAAGGAGTTATTACAGTATGAAAAATTAACAACTTTGAATAAAATAAATTTATAATCGTGGGAATACGGCTACCTGTATTTCCAAGCGAAATTTTTTACCCGTTTTGCCCTTAGCGATCTTATTAAATCCAACTTTACTTTCATACATTGAAAACAAAAAACCTAATTTTCTTTTATAATTTATGCCACCCGAACTCATGGAAATATAGTTGAAATATTACGTCAAGACCACGCGTTGGTTGTACTTTAATTGATTATATTTACAACCAACGGGTGATATTGTTATTGAAATAATGTTCCAACTATATTTTATAAGTGTGATTGTAAAAATTCCAAAATAAAAATTAGGTAATTTCTTTTTAATATATAAAAGTAAAGTTAGAACTGCAATCCAACTTAATTTTCATACGATCATCGAGGACAAACAAATACACATCTTTGTCTTGAAAATTTTGCCCTTTGAAATTAATTTTCACATCTCTCTTCATATCCACAACAAAAAAAATAGCTGGATGAGAGAGAATCTGAAAAAAGGAGGTAGCTAGTAGGCTAGGAGCTAGTAGCTAGTATATAGAGTACAGTATGTGGATCCGAGGACGTAAACAAAACTGTGCAAGAGATGATGAATGAATTGAAAGTGGAGGGACCTTATCTGAAGGGACCTTTCACCTTAGCTAGCCGCAACTTAATTATCAGCTCATCATGTTCTCCACCATCCCAAGCGTGCATCTAAACAGTTTTCTTCCTGTTACCTTCTTTCTTAATACCATTGCATGTGTCACATAACTCATCATCAAATGCCTCTCATCTTTATTTAACCACCCGTTACACGTTATTACGTTAGTTCGAGGTCATTATCAAAGTGTACACTCAACAAATAACGGTTGTGAGTCTTCGTTAAAGAACCATTACCAGATGAATGCGGATGATTATTTCTTTAGTACTCTTCCAACTTTGAGAAAATTAACTATTTATGTCATAAAAAAGAATGAAGTGTTTTTTTTTTTTTTTTACTTTTGTCCTGCTCAAGCAAATATATTTGCTCTTTTGGCACTCAACTAGGTATTATGGAAGAGACAGTTAGCTAGCTTGACGAGCTCTATCTAGCTAGCTTTTGTAGTCTTTTGCAAAATGAGAGAGTGACCTATTTCTTCCTCATCACTATATGCTGGCATGTGGCATCTAATGATCAACCAATACTCATATAGTCTATCTAATAAGTCTATATATATATATATATATCCCCTCGCGTATAATTTTGCTTCGAAATGTATCATTCGATTAATCATGTTAAGAAAACAAGGTTTTATATATCGATATCATGTAAGTTTAATGCGGTATACACTATTTTGTAAAGGTAGATGCCTCCATTTAGAGGTCACGAATTGTTTTCCTAGCTAATCAATTGAAAATAGAAGGCGAAATAATAATGGTGCATTTAATTTAGACTTAACAATCCAAGATTTCAATAGTCAAGATCCAGCAATGTAAATGTATGAGCACCAACGAACAAGCACTACTCTCCTTATGATGATCCTCATGAATTGAAGGCCTTTATTAATTAACAATAATAATTTCATGAGCATCACTAGTAACAATTGTCTGGTAGTGCTAGATGCTCCAAGTTTTGGGATATTAATTATAGCTCTATATTATGCAATGATTTTTACATCGACAATAAATTAAGTTAAATTTGACCCATCTACCTCTTTAATTCAATTAATTCATAAAAAAAGAAAAAAAAAACGATGAACACAAAAATGTTTGTCGGTGGTAGTAAGTGAGCTGATCTGCCTTTATTGTAATTGAAGGTTCTTGTGTTGGATCGAATAGAATGCATGCATTAGAAATTTGGTACAAATTAATGGTAGAAGTTGCATGCGTTAAAGATTTTGTACAAGGGTTTAGTAGAAATTTGGTCATAAGTCAGAAAATATTTTTAAAAATTATCACCCTTTATTTACTGTTTTATATGAACACCAAACTCATTTTCATACAAAAACACAATATACCCCTTCCACTTTCTGTGTTCGGATATCGAGCAAAAAAAATGACTAAATTACTATATTTTTACATAACGGAACGGTCAAGAAGAATCTAATACAATGCTATTGATATAACCGTTGCAATAAACGTTCTTATGCGACGGTTTTATCTTAAACCGTTGCACACTGCACTAACCTAGCTAATGCAATGGTTTATATGAAACCGTTGCTTTAGACCGTGAATTAAGTATTAACTTTGGCGCAAATGTTTCCTCCTAATTTTTCATTGTCTCATTTATTTCCACAATGAAACAGTTAATATAAATATCAAAAATGATAATAATTTTATCCCTAAATAAAATATTAAAAAGATAAGGCAGGGATATTATAGATGAAATATTACTTTCACGCATATAAAAAAAAAATTATACATCCATACAACGTATAGTACAACATTATTTCTCATTAATTTATTAATTTTATAATTAATTATATTTTTATAATTAAATAAAATCTAACTAAATTTAAAAAAGTAATGTAATTTGTAACATAAATTAGGACGACACAATCTTAATAGTGTTGGAACTTACCCCTCCCACTTAGAACGTAACACAACTTATTAAGGTTTAGTGTTCGGATATCAACCAGTAACAATAGTGGTAAAAGGAATGGGACCGGAGCTGGTGTCTGATAGCTTAGCATGTGGATACTCGGTTTATTTGATGAGGTTTTTCAGTCTAGTTATGGAGAAAATTGGCAGTTTATTTGTTCCATTAAATCATTAAATCTGTACAAGTTGTACTTTGGTTCTACTTAATGGTCAGATTATAGATGTAGTCTTAGTAATTGTTGTATTTGATATATATACTTTGGTCGCTTGATTGATGGTGTTTTGTCGTCCAGTTAATTATGAAAGAAACTATTGAATTTTTTATTACAAATTCTTGTTCTATTTTATATGAGATTTTTAAATTATTAATATTGTCCCAGTTATGTTTCGTTATCCTCTTGAGATTCTAAATAAAAAATATATAATCGGTTTTGAGTAATTTGGTTTAATATTTCATTTTTATTAAATTTAAAATATTTATTTAATCATATTTATTATTTTGTAATTATTTATAAGTTAATAATATTTTTATGTAATTTTTGAAAGATGGCAGTGAAATGTGTGAGTAAATTATTAATTAATTAAGGTTGGGATAAAATTGTCAATATAACTCAAATTCAATTTTTTTCTTTGAAGTTGGAACTGTTATTAAACAGCTAAAAAGATTCGGTATTCAGATTCAGTTATAATTCAGCATTCAGTTTACAGTCTGACTTCAAACTTTAAATTTCAATTTTTCAAATTTATCAAACAGACCTTAACTGTTTTGTCAATATTGAAGAGGCCACAAGAATTTGAGTCAATAAAGCTTGTGTTTGCTTTTTTTGTTAAGATTATGTTGTGTTTATTACTTCACGTGGTGATTAGGATATTGTAAATTTAATATCAAGCTATTACGATTACATTTTATTTTCAGGAGATATTTTTCGCTCCCCAAAAAATGTCATGTATTACGGGTTATGTCGTTAAGCGTGCAACAAAAAAATTATTCTATACCATGGGTTTTGTCGTTTTTTAGAGTAAAAATTACTCCTTCATCCCTAAATAATTGGTATATTTTAACTTTCATGATCAACAAACACAATTTAAAACGTAAATATATATTATTTTACATGCGAAAAAATTATAATCTTTTTTAAAAAAAAATATTTATTGAGGCGAATCTAACAAGGTCCCACATGACTATATTATTTCTTGTCGTTGAATAAAAATTCTTGATCAAATTTTTAAAAGTTTGATCACAAAAATCAAAATGTACTCATCATTTAGGGACAGAGCGAATATGATACTCCCTCCGTCCCTCAATGATTGTCACATTTTGACTTTTGATGGTCAACAAAATACGATTTAAAATGTAAATACCTATTGTTCTACATGCGAAAAGATTATAAAAGGTTGATATTTCAAAAATTTATATTGAGACGAATCTAACAAGGTGCCACAAGACTATATTAAAAAAAATCACATTGCACTTATTTTTGTAAAACTATACATAGAATTTCAGAAATTACAAAACAACATTAAACATAAAATTCTATATCGTTAATTACAAGAACTAATAAATACAAACTAATCTAATATACTTAATGTAATAGATGCTATTTTCTGATTTTAATTGACAAATAATTCAAATTCAAATAACAAATTAAAATATTATTATTTACATAAAGAAATACATACTTGGGTCAAGGTTAGATCTGTGGAATTGAGGGAGATAGCCTGAGCCCTGGAGTGCGTGGCGTCGCCGCGGATTTGGGGGTGGTTGTGGGTGGTCGTCGTTGGGGTTTGGGGTTTGGGGTTTTAATTTCTTGTTGCAATTGGTTGTACTTTGTGATAAACATACAGAGTCGTATGAGTTTAGGTGGTGATGCCAATTTCCTTTTTTTTTATTATTTAATCACTTGGACGACCCTCCCGCGAGGTGTCGTCCAAGTGGTACAATTTGTTTTTTTTTTATTATTATTTAATCAACTTGGACGACCCTCCCACGAGGGGTCGTCCAAGTGCTACAATTTTTTCTTTTTCTTTTTAATTTCAAAGTAACTTAGACGACACCACATGGGGTCGTCTAAGTTCTCACTTGGACGACACCACGCGGGAGTGTCGTCCAAGTGCCACTTAGACGACCACTTTTCTCAAGGGTTGTCTAAGTGGGTGTCGTCTAAGTGACATTTTGTAGTAGTGATGATCAAATTTTGTTATATTTGACCAACAAAAGTCAAAATGTGACAATCTTTTAGGGGCGGAGGGAGTACACTAATATAGGTCATTTTAGTCGAGAATAATACTCCCTTCGTCCCTAAAAGATTGTCACATTTTGACTTTTGGTGGTCAACAAAACACGATTTAAAACATAAATATCTATTATTCTACATGCGAAAAAATTATAAAAAGTTAATATTTTAAAAATATATATTGAGACGGATCTAACAAGGTCCCACAAGACTATATTATTTCTTATCGTTTAATGAGAATTCATGATCAAATTTTGTAATATTTGACTAACAAAAGTCAAAATGTGACAATCTTTTAGGGACGGAGGGACAATATGTTATTTTATGTCATTTTCCAATCGAACTCAAAACTCAACTTTGATACCAACAGATTATCAATCAATTCAATTTTGATTCCAAATCGAACTGAATACTCCGTATATCAAAATCCTGTTTGAATGTGGTTGTTAACATCAGTAATTAGAGTACCAATAAAATTTCAACATCGAAGTGTAGTATTATAAATGTTTGAGTGGTGGGGTATAATACAAAAACACCCATTTATTTTTACTTCACTTTCGTCATTATCGTCCGATGATATTTAAGTACAAGACAAAGTCCAATGTGAATATTGTATCTACGTTGTCGTTTTGCTTCTATTCCGGCTCTGAGGTAACTCTTGAACCAAATTATACTACAAATTAAAGTATTGCTTTACCAAATGCTATCCTACACCATCCTCATTAGCCTTCCAAAATCAAATATTATAAAATTAACTTTTTCCGACGTTAAGAAATTAAATAAAATTGGGAGTGTTGTGTGAATTTAACCGAAGCCTAAGCAAGTCATTAGTTTATACGTTTTGTTTTTTTAATCTATTCAATTCATTTAATTGTTATTTTTATTTCTAAATATAGATCATTTTAGTTTTAACTATATATAGATTATTGTTTATCATTAATCCATTATTGCAATAAATATAAAGTTGATACCATTAACTATATATAAAAATTTAAATGTTCTTTTATTTTAATTTTGATAATATAATGGAACTAATCATGATAAAAAATTGATTTGAGAAATAACACTAATAGTAGTAATACTTACAAAGAAAATAATATAAACAAGTCAACATAAATATAATTGAATCCATTCTTCTTTTAAGTGCTAATAAGTTTCTATTTGAGAAAAAACACTAACAGTACCATCAAGATTATCCATCTCCTTTTAATGTTTTAAAGTTTATTTTATGACTCTTCGTTTTAAAACGTGATACTATAAATTAAATGGTTACAACATTACATGTAATAATCTTAACAATACATCATGATCATTATTTTAATTAAAATCAAAAACATAAAAAGAAGGTATATGATATTTTCCGCTCTATATGTTGTCTAGTGGTTATAGATGATTCTTACATCTATAACATGTACATCAAATCCCCTACAAGTTAAAGAGTAGTTAAAATCATTAAAAATATTAGTTTTTCAGTTTTCTCAAAATAGGTTGACCCCCTATAAACTATTCACTCGTCCCTAAAATAGGTTGACACCCTATAAATGATAATGTCAGAGCGATTTTCATATCGCCAGAGCAAAACTATATTCAATTCCTCTTATGCCACTTGATTTTATGATTAATAATTATAATATTGATTGTTAACAATATTATAATTAACAATTGATATTACGATGAAACTATAGTTTAATTAAAAGGATATAAAAGGAATAAAGCATGATTTTGCTCTGGTAATATAAAAATTGATCTGACATTATCATTAGCCTATTACTATAATGAATAAAATAAATATTAATTAATTTCTACCTAATCAATAAATTTGTATCATCATGAATTAATGATAATTATTATTATCAGTATTATTAATTAATTCTACCTAATCAACAAAGTTTATCATCATTAACTTAAAACAATTATATTATTAATTAATTGCTACCTAATCAATAAATTTTTATCATCATTAATTAATAATAACTATTATTATCAGTATTATTTATTAATTAATGCTACCTAATCAACAAAGTTTTATCATTAATACTAGTTAATTGAATATCAATATTTCCAATTAATTATGTTTTTTTTCAAATTTTTGTAACTTGATTTTTATTTTTAATAATCGTTAGTTTTATTTTTATAACATATTTCAAGTATTCATTTCTTAATTTTGGATAAGTAATAAGGGATCTGCCAAGTACTTCCTCTGTTATTAACTTATTATATTGTTTAGCAACAATTTATTTTATTGGATATGAAAGGCCCTCATTTCGGGGGAGTTAATAAAACTATATGAACTCACACCAATTGTCTTGAAATGTGGAGTATTGTTCAAATGTTAAATGTAGTGTTGGAGTTGTTATTGATTACACTTCAAAAAATATAAGTTTAGTATTGCTAAATCAATAAATTTAATAAAAGTATACTACTTTATTAAGGATAAAATATGAAAGATGGTGAAAAAGCACATTGAAATGTTAAATAATACTCCCTTCAATCCAAATATATTGTCTTTCGAGACATTTCATATAAAATAGAAAAGCTTTAATGCACCCAACCATTTTTATCTACACTTTTATATGATTGTCTAAAAATATAATTTTTTGGATTGGGGGAGTATAATAAAAGAAGAATCTCGAATATAGAAAAATGTAGATTTACAATGAATTTCAGAATAAACTTTAGAGGAGGTGATTTATGTTGGACTAATAGGCTAACAATTTACACTAGGGCTGTGCACGGTTCGGTTCGGTTCGGTTTTGGATTAAAAAAAGAACCGAACCGATTTAATCGGTTCTACGATAAACCGAACCGAAATTAGTTCGGTTCCAAACGGTTCGGTTCCGATCGGTTCGAGGTCGGTTCCGGTTCGGTTTCGGTTCTGGGCCGGTTCTAGGCCTCATGGTTTGGGCCAAAACTTGAGTCCAGTTTTTGCCATGAAATTTTAGGTTTATTCGTTCCTAATTAATATTATTATTATTTTTGAACTCAAAAACCTAAATGTAATTAGTATTGTTTTATATTAATTGTGACTCATAATTAAGTTCCAAAAAGAAGCTCAAATAACAGTTTAAATTGTAGATATAAATAATTGCAATAAGAAGTTGGATTTTCTCCTCATCATCAGTACTCCTCCATTTGCCAAACAAAAAGATGTCATTTATTGCAATTCTTTAAAACACACTCACTCTTTCACTCCCCCCCTTCTTCTCTCCCCTGTTCTTCACCCCTGCCCATAAAACTAAGCAGGAAAAAAAAAACTCAAATTATATTCATAAAATTCAAGAAAAACTTCATAAATTTAAAGAAACAAAGATGTTTGCAGCTGAAAATGGATTGAAGGGTGACCCCAGATTGAAGGCTATCTCTGATGCCATTAGAGTTGTTCCTCACTTCCCAAAACCAGGTTTTTTTTTCTCATGCTTTTAGTTTCAAGAATTCTTGAATTGAGTTTCTCATTTTCTTGCATCATTTGCATGTTGTTGTTTTCTTGCAGGAATAATGTTTCAGGACATAACAACTTTGTTGCTAGATCATAAGGCCTTCAAGAACACTGTTGATATCTTCGTTGATCGTTACAAGGACATGAACATCTCAGTTGTTGCTGGTAAACTTTTTATTCTGCATTTCTTCTTTATTTTGTTAATATATCCTTTTGTTTTTTTTATGTTTAATTATGTAGTTGTTGACCTTAAATAGTTATTAATTTTGTAGTATTCTGAATTGTTGGTATGATTACTAATGGATGTTGGTAGGTATGTTTCTTGAAACAAAGTGGTGGGGTTTGATTTTCATAATTTGTACATTTTCTGTAGTTATGTACTTTAATGAGTTTTCTTTGAATTAACAAATTAAATAAATCTGTTGCATGTAAATGTATGTTAAAAAAATAAATATAAATAATTATTGCAGTGGTCCACCATGAATTTTAAAGATTTGGTTTCATTAGTGATATCAACTACTCTTTTTTGTTTCTCTTCAATGCTTCTGACTGAGCATTTATTATCTTGTAGGAGTTGAAGCAAGAGGGTTTATGTTTGGGACCCCAATTGCATTGGCTATTGGTGCTAAGTTTGTTCCTCTACGCAAGCCAAAGAAGCTACCAGGTCTGCTCATAATCTTCTGAATTATATGACAAATCATGTAAAAGGCCATGGCGTATATGGGTGGGCCGTGGGGGTGGGGATGGGGAGGTGCATGTTAGGATCTAGAAGGCAACGATTGTGTCGAAAAAATTTATAAAAGCTGTGGATGTAAAAGATGAAAATTTGAAAGATTAGCAGTGCTGTCATTTGGTTAAATGTAGAGGTATACGGCATATATTTAGGTATTCGACGAGGAACATTTCTCTGTATAAGTGATTTGAGGAGTGTAGGAACTACATTTTCATTTCTGAGAATAAGGTTTTTTTATGGCACTTGAGTGGCACCGTTTCAGCTTTAAGTGTAAGGTTTTTGGATTCGGAAAGAGTCAAGAAGATCATTTTATTTAGTGTTGTGTCTATGCTTATTAGAAAATATTATCAATTGGGCAGGGGATGTTATCTCTGAAGCATATGAGCTCGAATATGGCAATGATCGCCTAGAAATGCATGTTGGAGCTGTGAATTCAGGAGAACGTGCCTTGATTATTGACGATCTTGTGGCAACAGGAGGAACTCTATCTGCATCCATAAAGCTTTTAGGTGTGATTTTTAGTTATTTTTTATCTGCTTTGTATTGCAATATCCATTCAAACCTGTTCCAGTGCATTATTTTTCCTGATTGAGGATTTGTGTTTCATGATCTTTTCCTACTAGAACGTGCTGGCGCAGAGGTAGTTGAGTGCGCATGCGTTATTGGATTGCGTGAAGTTAAGGTATACATGCCTTTGCCAATTTCACTATATGTTGAGGCTCTAGTGCTCAACTATCACAATTATATGTTACAATATGCAATCATCAGTTCTCAAAATGCATTGGATCTTGTTAATATGTATGGCTGTTATAGGCAATCTACAACTATTTGAATAACAACCGGATCATGGTTCTAGCGACAAAAAGTGCAATATGATAACTGGAATTTCAATTTAGGTCTTTGGTACTTTTTGATCGCCCACTAACTATTATGGCTGTTATAGGCAATCTACAACTATTTGTTGTTAGATTCAAAGATAAGTATCGGAGGTTACATGACATTGAAAATAAACGAAAGAAATATGATATTTTCAACACAATTTTTCTGAAGTGTCATTTTGCTGTTGGCTGGTTTATAAGTAAGTGGTGGTGCTTTAACATGAATTCTGCTCTTGTGCAGGGACAGAACCGGCTAAATGGAAAACCACTATACATTCTCGTAGAACCTAGTCAATAAGCAACAACTTTCTCGGTTTAACTTCCATTTTCTGGACATGGTGGAGGAGATCGAAGGATAAAACTGCCGGATACTGACAATTCACAAGTTATGCTAGACATCCAGCCAACATTGAGAACTCAACTAATAAGCTCATGGAGAGTGCTTCACTAGGCTTATATTACGCGGTGCTTTAACCGCCATATTGTCATGGCCAGGTGTGGTTGCCGACTAAACTGGCCAAGTGAACATAATTCTTTAGTATTTCAGTTTTTCATATGTAACAAGACTCATAGTTTCGAAATCGTCGTGGTTGTATTAGTGCATCTACTTCTGAAGAATATTTTGGAGGAGTCTGAAAATGTCTGCTTTTGGAGCATGCTAGTATGTTACTACTAGTGTGCCTCCTTAATCGTTATGCTAAATTGTAGCATTTTGCCAAATGTCTCGATGTCTTGGAAAATTTTGAATTTTAATTTTTCAGTACCGATTAAATATAAAAAAAAAAAATAGAGGTAGGAAACATTAGCATAATAGCACCCAATTTATATATGGTTAGGCCCCTGGCCCCAACCTAACTACCTAAGTCTCATGTAAGAGACGAGTTTGCAAAAAAATCCACATAAAGTAGTTAGATTCGATGTGATTGTAACCGATTTAGGAAATAAACCCTTCGATTCGACTTGTAATTTAACCGCTCGATCAGTTCAACTTGTTGGTTGGATTTTGCAATTAGACAGCTTGAATCGACTTGCACAGTTAACGGGTTGAACAGTATTCATTGGAAAGACCTGAATAGTGTTCATTGTAAGACCTATCAACTATCAAGATTGAATGTCAAATTTGAGTTTGGTTCTTACTAATTTTGGTTATATGGTAAAGAGGTAAAGCGTCCTTGAAACTGTGATATGAACGTATCCAATCAGGTTTATAGGCTTTAAATTCCCCCTCAATGAGTACCAGTCAAATGAGGGATTAAACTTTTGAGTAGGTCAAATTGTCCCCCAAACAATTTTTTAGGTCAATTTTTCCCCAAACAATTCTTCCACGTCTAGTTACCTCCCTTATGTTTGACCGAAATAGACTTTTATCAGAGGTATAACAAGACTTTCACAAAAAATGAAATTTTAGGGTCAATTTTAAATATAAACAAACAAAAAAATTTAGTCCCTCAACAATATTTATTATATCCATGTTAGGGTGTTATATTTATTTTTGTATTACTTTTATTGGGATAGTAAATATTGTTAAGGAAATTCAATTTTTTTATATATTTAAAATAGAGCCCAAAACTTCATTGTAATGAAAGTCATATTTTACCCCTTTTAAAAGTCTATTTCAATCAAATTTATGGGACAGCTGAACCTTGAAGAATGGTCTTTGGGGGCAAATTGATCTAAAAAATTCTTCAGGCAACAATCTAACCTACTCAAAAGTTTAATCCTCATTTGATCGGTTTCAAAATTGTAAGGGCTATATAAAATTTAGCCGATTATATATTATCGCGCAAATTGAAAATACATAATTTTAAGTATCTAAAATATGAAAGTAGGTAGGATTGTACTTATCGTAGTTGTGATAATAGGAAAATATAATAGGAAGACAATTTTCGAGATGACTCATAATGAATTTCAAAACTTTAATATATATGAAATTTTCATTTTATCCTTGACGAAAAATTATGACAGGAGGCAAACTTATCTAAAGCAAATTTATTTAAAATAATTGTTTAAGAGGTAAAACTGATCTAAAGTAATTGTTCAGGGGCCAAACTTATCTAAAGAAAAAGGTAAAGTGATTTATTCATAAGTTCAGTGCTCATTCAAATGGTTGTCAATATTTTATGGGGCCTTATGAAATTTAGCTACAAAACAACAACTCATCTCAGTTTTTTTTGGTAAACAGGTTTATCACCTTTAGTGCCGCAAACGAGCCGATTATGAGCGGAAACCGAGTTACCCAACAAGGTTCATTTTAGCCGGGCAACGAATGGGTGATTTCTATTTAAAAATTCTATTTCAGGGTTTCCTCCAACTATATTTAATTATTGAAATGCAAATCTGGAAAAAAAATTGTCATAGTAGTTTTATACTCCATCAATTTCACAATACAAGACTTTTTTGTTTTTCCGTATCTAACTTTGATTAACAATAACTAATTAATTACAATATAAAAAGATTATAAAAAGTTACTTTTATGAAAATACTCTTCAATATAAATTTATTGATATAAGTTTTATATTTTTTGAACTAAAGAAAAAAAGTAATTGACGGTCAAAGTTGGACACGCAAAAACGAAAATGTCAGTTAAAAAGAAATGGAGGGAGTATGTCATTGAAATTAGTAGTAATGGTTAAAGTATAACGTATATTATATATATAAATATATAATGTGAAAAATAAATGAGCGGGTAATCGAGCCGATCTGATCTACCCAATAAGCTATCGAGTAATTTTTTTGACTCGAGTATTGCTCGATAAGGATACAAGTGGGTAACGTGCCCAAATTTTTCGGGATAATGCTCGGGTACCGAATTACACGATCCATTAGCATCACTGATCACCTTAATTGATCCATCCTAGCCCGCCCGTCCAAATAGCCTATAAGCCTTCTCAGTTTTCATTCTCAGACAAATTATGATATAAACAGTCTTTAAGGAATGGAACCCCCCCTGTTGTTTGAGAATCCCAGCAGCAAGCAGCAAACACCAAACACCAAACACCAAACAGCCACCAAAACACAGGTTTAATTGTTTAACGTTTCGATTAAATAATAAAAAAGTTAATTTTAACGTTTCCAAATTCCACTGGTTGCTATAGCGCCAACTAAAAAAATGGAATAATGTAAATTTAACTTCAATTTCAAAAACTAGTAATGCACTAATAAAAAACTAATAAGTAGCCAATTATTTTGATTTTATCGACTAATATATGCTTTACGGAAGAGATGAGCCACCATAGAGCTGAATGTAGATATCGTATTCGTATATTCTACCTCACCTAGCAAGCTAAAGCTTTGTTATGTTTGTTTATCAACTAATACGCATTTGTTTCTTTTGTCAATAAATGTAGCAGCATTAGTTTTTCTTAAAACCCAGATTCAATATATTCTTCTCTAGTTCCCCATGGGCCATGACAATTTTCGTTGTAATTTGGCAGTTTTCGTCGAATAGAATCATCAGTTATGACTTGTAGCTACCAACTCCTAAGAAGAAGGATATGCAATTATTAAGCGATTGAACGTAATCGATTTTGGAAATTGGGAATTCATCTCAAAAGAGTTGATTACATAGACAAAATGTATTAAGGGAAAGAAAGGTTTTTTTGGAAGAGATAGTATTATGTTGAGGAAGAAGATTGTAAAAATGTGAAGTATGAAAAGTTTGTTAGTTGCTTAAAGTTATACGTTTTCCGTCATTTGTTTGTACTTCCAATACAGTAGCTACAGACTTTCTAATTCCTTACTGTACTACTGAATACCATAATCCAGATGCTCCTTATGCATAAATTGATTCTCTGTTTTGTGCTTTGTGCAAGAACTGTTTTTCGATGATTATATTATTTTGGGTTAACAATTGCAGGTGTGATCGAATGCTTACTCTCCCTAATACTAATGAGTTTATAAATTCAGGTCAGCTGCTTAATAAAAGGACGCAGAAGTTCATTGTTTGGGATTATTGTACTCGTGAAATCACTCCCCACTCCTGAGGGTACCCCCAGGGGCTGTCTGTAGACGGTGTAAAAGGCAGTTTGCATATAAGACTTGTCCAAAATTAGCAGGTAAGCCACCTCAAACCACACATTTCGTTGGATATATGCCCAGCCAACAGACTGCAAAATTAGGAAATAATGTCGCTCATCGATACACCAAATGTAAAAACAAATATCTTAGCTAATATCTCAGATCGAGCTAGAAAGCGCTGCACGGCCACTCCTGTATTCGATCAGGACCGCTGCAACTATGATATTGCAAGAATGATAATACAACATGACTATCCACTTCATATAGTTGAAGATACGAGTTTTATTAATTTTGCAAAGAGCCTTCAGCCTCAGTTCAATCTGGTAAGTGTAAGTACTATAGAGGAGCACATTAAGGGCATCTACTTGAGAACAAAACAAAGCCTCGCAAACTTGCTCGTTGAAATTCCTGGCCAAATCAGTCTGACTGTAGATTTGTTGGTTTCAGATCAAAGCTTAGGCTATGTTTTCCTGACAGGGCACTTCGTTGATTGTGATTGGAAATTGCAGAGACGGATGCTGAATGTTATCACTTTACCATATCCTGATTCAGAAGTTGCCTTCAATCATGCTGTCTCTGCTTGCTTAACTGATTGGAATTTTGAGGACAAGCTATTTACTCTAACCATCGACAATCCGTTCCTTAACAATTCTGTGAAAGAAAATTTGAGAGGTTTGATGTCAATAAACAACCAACTTATTCTCAACGGTCAGCTTATGCTCTGTAGTTGCTATGCTTGTACTTTTTCGTGATCTTGCCCAAGATGCTCTAATGATGTGCAAAGCAACTGTAGAAAAGGTTCGCCGGAGTGTATTATATGTAAAAACTTCCAGAGTTCATGAGGAGAAGTTCACGCAATTAAAACAACAGCTTCAAGTCCCCAGCATGAAACAAGTGGAGACTCTCTGTATATACTTGGGTCACTTTTATGATGCAGTAAACATTTTAACTGGACCAGTGTACCCTACATCCAATATATTCTTTGATGAAGTGTGGAAAACCCAGCTTGAGTTGATGCATGGGACTGTGAGCCAAGATCCTCTAGTGTGCTACATCACGAAGCCATTGTTGGGGAAGTTCGACAGATATTGGAGGGACTGTGGACTACTTTTAGCTACTGCGGTTATGATGGATCCGAGGTTCAAGATGAAACTCGTCGAATTTAGCTTTAAAAGAATATATGGGGCCGATGCTGATCGGTGGATCAAGATTGTTGATGAGGGAGTGCACGAACTTTACCTCGAGTATGTTGTCCACTCACTTCCTCCGCCAATATTTATTGAAGACCCACATGTATCTGTTGAAAGGACAGACATATCTCAAGATGATAGCTTTCTCTCTACTGCTGACGATCTCTCAGATTTCGATGTCTACATTGGTTTTACGAACAACCAACACATGAAGTTCGAGTTAGATCAATATCTGGAGGAATCTCTTCTGCCTCGGGTGCAAGATTTCGATGTCTTGGGTTGGTGGAGAATCAATAAATCCAAGTACCCCACTCTATAATGGCATCAGATATATTGTGCATGCCAGTCGCAACTGTCTCCCCAAATTTTGTATTCGATACTGAGAACCGAAGAGTTGATAGCTACCTAGGCTCATTGCATCCGACGACTCTTCAAGCTCTCGTCTGCTTAAAGGACTGGCTTCAGTATGAAACGTCAGAATCCTTATCAGAAACTCCATCTGCAATTGTCAAGAATGAAAAAATATAATAGGTCATATTTTGGTACTATCTTGTAGGCTATTCATTTGTTATTCTTCCAAGTAATGCTTTATAGATAGGTGTTTACTGCACATGTTTTCATCAAATTCTATTGCAATTGAACACTTTTTTGGTCTAGCATTTTTTACATGACTAGTTGAACAAGCGAAGCACAGTATAGGTGTCTTTTTGGTTGTAATTATTAAAAATCTTATCTTATGTAGTAATATGATAAAGTTTCTTATTTCCTACAATAGCTAATAATACTTCTCCAGTAGAACAAGAAATTATGTTGTCAAGATATTAAATCTTTAAAAAGTCCATATTTGTTAATTCATGTCTTTCTCAACTTTTTGTCTGAATCACTTCTTGGACTTGAAATTCAAGATATTTCCAATGGCATTTTCACACTCAATACACCGTTTTTCTTCACAAACCCAACCATTAATATATTTGATCTTAGAAAAGTGCAAGAGCATGAACCAAATGAAACTGATTCATTCACTAACAATACGTGAAGGGTTGATCTCTCAACCCAATGTTTACTCTAAGATTATATCTTTTTGTTGTACTCATGAAGCAGGTGATATGAGATATGCTCAGCATCTGTTTGAATCAATTCATGAACCAAACATATTCGTTTGGAATACTATGATCAAGGGATATTCTCGGGTAAAGTCGACAAAAGATATGGTCCGTATGTATAAGGAAATGCTGAGGAGTAATACAAAGCCGGATAATTATACATTCCCGTTTTTGCTTAAAGGTTTTACTTGTGAAGTTGCTTTGAAGTGTGCAGAAGGGATACATGCTCATGTATGTAAGTTTGGATTCAACACGAATGAGTTTGTTAAGCATATGTTGATTCATATGTATTGTTTGTGCGGACAACTTGATATAGCTCGTGGAGTTTTTGAATTGAGCTCAAAAGGCGACGTGATTGTTTGGAATGAAATGATTTCAGCATATAACAGAAGGAAACTATATGAAGAATCGAGGAAGCTTTTTTATGAAATGGAGGAAAAGCAAGTGCTGCCCACTACGGTTACTCTCGTTTCCGTGTTGTCAGCTTGTGCAGAACTGAAGGATTTACACACTGGCAGGTTGATACACCAGTATATGAATGACTGCAGAGTCGAGTCAAGCTTGAATTTGGAGAATGCTCTGCTAAATTTATATGCAACTTGTGGGGAGATGGGTGTTGCAGTTGATATATTCATGAGTTTGAGGAACAGGGATGCAATATCCTGGACAATAATTGTAAAAGGTTTTGCGAGATTCGCACAAATTGACCTAGCTCGGGACTATTTTGATCTGATGCCTGAGAGGGACTGTGTCTCCTGGACAGCAATGATAGATGGATACATCAAAGCAAACCGGTTTAAAGAGGTACTACAACTTTTCCGAGACATGCAAGCTGCCAGTGTAAAGCCTGACCAATACACTATGGTTAGCATACTTTCAGCTTGTGCCCATCTAGGTGCACTAGACCTTGGAGAGTGGATAAAGGCATACATGGACAAAAACAGCATCAAATATGATGTTCACTTGGGGAATGCTCTGATGGACATGTACTTTAAATGTGGGAGTGTGGAGAACGCGCTAGAAGTTTTCAGAAAGATGGTCCTGAAGGATAAATTCACTTGGACCGGAATGATTGTTGGTCTCGCCAATAATGGCCATGGAAAGGAGGCTCTCAGTATGTTCTCAAAGATGTTGAATGCTACAGAAACGCCAGATGAAATAACTTACATCGGTGTTCTTTCTGCTTGTACTCATTCGGGTTTGGTCAATGAAGGCAGAATGTTCTTTGCCAGAATGATCGTTGATCATGATATTAAACCTAATGTAGCACATTATGGGTGCATGGTTGATTTACTTGCTCGTGCTGGGATGTTGGATGATGCTTATGAAGTTATAACGAATATGCCAATCAAACCAAACTCAACTGTATGGGGATCTCTTCTCAGTGCCTGTAGAGTTCAGAAAAATGTGGAGATGGCTGAAACGGTAGCTAAAAGGCTTCTTGAGTTAGAGCCAGCTAATGGGTCTGCCTACATTCTCTTGTGCAATATATATGCAACTTACAAGAAATGGGATAGTCTACGCGAAGTGAGGAATTTGATGATGGACAGGGGAATCAGGAAGATACCAGGTTGCAGTTTGATAGAGATGAATGGTATGGTTCATGAATTTGTAGCTGGTGATCAGTCTCATTCGCAATCGAAAGAAATATACAATAAAATAGAGGAGATGATGAAAGATCTAAAGCTTGCTGGGTATTTTCCTGACACTTCAGAGGTGGCTCTCGACACCAGGGAAGAAGAAAAGGTGATGGCTCTAAGTAGGCACAGTGAGAAGTTGGCTATTGCTTTTGCACTTATTAATTCAGGTCCTGAAATCACAATTAGGATAGTGAAAAACCTGAGGATATGCATAGATTGTCACCATGTAGCAAAGTTAGTATCGAAAATTTATGACAGGAAACTTGTTATCAGAGATCAAACAAGATTTCACCATTTCAAGAATGGCTTCTGTTCTTGTAAAGATTATTGGTGAAATTCGAATACTTTTACCATTACATTTTGTTGCATTTTCACTCTGCACCATCAACATTAGTCCCTTCAACATTATCATTTCGGAAACCAAATTTGTACTTTGACTCTTTAGGACCAATCATCAAGTCCCTGTTTAGTTTGGAGGAAGTAAAATAGGGAGGAAATTGCCGGTTTCAAAAAGTGGATCAAGGTTTGTTAGGCCATATCTATTACTATATTAATATATCGCCTAACAAGGTTGTCTTTGGCCTCGAAAGTTCAAAAGTTGCAATTTAGTCCTAAAAGTGGACAAAAGTTGCGACTTAGTCTAAAAGTTGAGAGTTACACACGCACCTAAGAATGACTCGTTTCTTTAAGTAAGTTAACTCGTTAGGGACCTTAATTATTAACCTTGTGTATGTTGTTGATTTAACAGAGGGCTCCTATCTGGTGGAGGTGGTATTATAGAGCATGTCCTGTTTCTTATACCCTTTACTGTAATGCTGGTATCGCAGTTCAGCGATTATCTGACAATAAAACATAGCTTCATTGGATAAAATGTTCAACATTTACATACATAAGAAAGTCGATATGGTTTTAGAAAGTCGATACAGATTATTACGGATTCAAACATAGCTTCATTGGATAAAATGTTCTTGATTTACTATTCTCAATTTATTATGTACAAAACTTACGAGTATGCAATATAAGAGACTGCATCAGGAGTTGGAGAAATCGCCATCAGGCAAGCATTAACCCCTTACTCTAATCCAGGAGATCTTCCAAAAGCTCATCATATTCAAAATTCTCCACGCCATCAGGAATAGGAATATCATCCAAAGCCTTCGAGTAGTCAATATCATCATCACCCTCGATTGATACATCCTTCACAGACGATTTTACACCTCCTTCGACGGCTTGTACTTGGCTCGGGTTTTCTTCTTCATCAACAATTAACATATCTTCAAGTTCTGATGCCAACTTTTTAGTGTCCAATTCACCTTTGGTCGAAATGTTATCAACAGCCTCCAAGTCAACTACAACATCATCCTCAGTTGATGCATTCTCCATGGACGATCTTAAACCCCCTTCGACGTCTACTTGACTAGTATCTTCTTCATCAGTCATCAACATATCTTCAAGCTCTGACGCATTCTTTTGAATCCCGGGTTCATCGTTGATTGAATGTTGCTCATATCGTGCAACCTTGCTGGATTGATATTGTTGTTCCATACTAACATCGTTAGGATAAATTCTCTTACCGAGACACCCTCCCGGAACCCTAAGACCACCTTCTTGGACGACAACATGAGAATAACTCTGTTTTCTTGGACAAATTTTCTCCTCTTGTCTAGTAATCTTGCAAAGAACCAAATCAGTCGAACCAATATTCATCTCCTGCAAGCTCTTCTTGGACAAAGAGTATTCATGCATTAACCAAGAATACCTTTGAGCATCTTCATCACTCGACATTTCTTGACCGTTCTTGATCTTGAATTTGAACAACTTGGTAATAAGGCGGTCGTCACAGCTTAACTGTTCGCCGGTCTCTGCATGCCAAAGTCCACGACCACATGATCGATTATAGTTCTTGTTGGTAGCGTTGCGGCCGACTTTAGTCAATCTGGTGGAGCAATAAAGAAACTGCTTCTGTTTCTTCTTGGAAGCATAATCAACATCATCGGTTGTTTCCCATGCATCGTTGTCGTTGAACAATACCCAGGGTAGCGAGTTGTCGTCGCCGTAGAGTTTCTTGTTGTCTTGAATATGAGGGGAGGGAAGATCATCACCCAAAATCTTCTTCTTCAAAATAAACAAGAGTTCTTGATTCGTCGGCCTAAAGCGGAACCCCGGTGGGGGTAGAGAACTCATATTTAATTTCTCTCTTAATGTTAATATCAGTAGAAATAATAATGCTTGAAGTCTAAAAATAAATTGTTTGGTTTAATTTATAGATGTTAAGATATGGGTGTTGATGAGAATATTTGTTATAAAGAAGCCCAATAGTGCTTATCAAGTAAAATTAGAAATCTAAGTAGTGAACATGAATTGTGTTCGTATAATAATTAGCAGAACTAACTAATTTATGTTAAAGAGTATAATAGTAGGAGTAGGAGTGGAGAGTTACGGTTCATTAAGTTTCTCGTTCTTTAATGATTTATTTATCGTAAAAAATGTATATTGTATTCATTTAAATTTTTTTTTTTTTTTTTGATATATGTGTCAAAAAGATTCATTAGTGTCAATCATATCTAAGCTTATTTTTCCGTGTTAAATAATTTGTACCAACTTGTTTAACATATTTTGATACACAAACTATATCGGTGTATAATATCATTTTGGTACATTTCTTTTGAACATTTTATGTTGTACCATCTTAAAATGATACTCCCTCCATTTCATAATACAAGAATTTTTCGTTTTTCCGTGTCTAACTTTGATTAACAATAACTAATTAACAATATAAAAAATTATAAAAAGTTACATTTATGAAAACTCTTCGATATAAATTGATCGATATAAATTTTATGTTTTTTGAACTAAAGAATAAAAAGTAATTGACGGTCAAAGTTGGACACGCAAAAACAAAAACGTCAATTAAAAAAAAATGGAGAGAGTATATATTAGTAATGGGTACCATCTTTAAATTAAAAATAACTATATATATTGATTAATAAACATTAACAAACAGTACTATTAATGAAAACGATATTTTTATCTAGCCATATCTTAGCACATTTCTTTCGTAAAGCCCTTAAAACATCGACATAATTATTTCGAACAGTAAAAATATAAACTAGAAATGGCCAGTGAAAATGACACCAAAACCAAAGTCCAAATTAAATTCCTAGTTAATTAGATAATAGCTCCAGTGGTTTATTTGTCATGAGTTAAGCTAGCGATTAAATACATAGCATCTACGAAATTAGCAGCTTTGACCTCAAAATGCATTATGCAACAAAAAGAAAACTCCCAGCTGCTAACAATATACATAGTGGAATCCCTATTTTGCTTTCTTCTTTGCCTGCTTCCCTTTCGGATTAGGCTGAGCACGTTTCTTCGAAGTCTTCACCATGGATTTCTTTTTTTGTTTTGCATCTTCCATTTCCTGGCTGCCATCATCATCTTCATCAGTTCCATCCTTGCCACTAAATTCCTCGCTTTCACTACCACTTTCCTTCGACTTCCACACTGCGGGAGTCTTCTTTCTGGTAGTTCTCTTTGTTGGAACTTTAACATCATTAGTTTCCTTTAGGTTGTCACTGCCATTATCATGCCCATCCTCGTCTTTTGCACTTTCGGCCATTTTTCTTTTTCCAGAAGCCTTATTCGTGTTAGTACTTCTTTTTCTTGACTTTGCCTCGTTGTTGTTCCCTATTACGTCATCTTCTGGCTCATCAAGATCGTCACCATTCTCATCGATTTTGACATTATCTTTACTTGTTTTACTAGCTATTCTCGTAGTCTGGTTTCCAATAATCTTTTGCAACTCTGGAACGTAGGCTGTTGTCTGAAATAAGGGACATTCACATCACTTAAATCAGTCTATACAACTGTAGTCACAATGAGTGAAGGGAAACATACCCTGCCGCCAGCTTTGATAAATTCAATCTTTTTACCTGCCAGGCACGTAAATTTCGTCAATGTAACTTATACAAACCAATTAACAAAGTCATGTATGGAATATAAAATTTGTATATATCTAGAAGAAAATACACATGAGCATAACACTCAGAGACGGAAGAAACACATGAGCTAACCACAGTGAATAATTTAGAAATAGCAGAGTATAAACTCCTGCATCAGCCTTATGCAGATAGATATGACCACATATTGGTAGTCTGATTACATTCATGAGCTAATATAATCCGGAGACTCAATGTTCAATACAACTTTCAGCAGTGGCCGTTATTAGATAGAGGACTCTTGAACAAATAACCATGAACTACAGGGTAGTTGGGTTAGATGCCAACCATCAACCAAAGCCTTCCCAGGCTTCTTTTCTCGGTCATGGAAGATCCAGTTACTAGGGAACTGACTACTATCTGCCCCAACCTGGACGGCTTTTTCGACGACCTGTAGAATGAAGCTTCTGTTAAAAAAGACCAGAAAAGTAAAGCAATCTTACCATCGAGTTTTCCAGGTTTTTTCCCCCATCGAAGATGGAACAACCATAATTCAGGAAAGCGGGTGACATCAGCATCAACTTCAACCGCAAAGTCTGTTACCTAAACTTATAGACTTGATAACTAGCACAAGAATGTGACTTTTCTAGAATTCACAATCATAAAATAGTCTTTTAGCTTTCTACACAAATTGGTGGCTAACCTCGTTAATACACTTGAGCAGTGTAGTGCAAGTCTCTTGGGACATACTGGAAGCAATTTGCTGAGGATGGATTCTGGCCTGTCGAAACATAAAACCAAGTCACTGTCAAAAGTCAAAACATCAGATTATGTCAGTGCACGGAAGCAGAAAGATCTCTAACCAGATTATACGTAACAAAAGTTTCAGAGAAACAAACAGTTCTTAAAATTCAATGCCAGTGATTAAGATCATGAGAAGCATCAATTTACCATAAAAGCAACATTATATTTTAGTTGTAATATGCATAATGCCCGACAGATTAAAACCAAATTTAACCGATTAATCGTGCACACATCTTCAAATGTGGAAGAAAAAAAAAGTAATGTCACGAACTTGATACAATACTTCATCAGCCATCCAATTTCCAATTCCAGAAATGTAACCCTGCATAAGGAAATATCATGCAAAGTTAAATCTTCCACTTGGATAAACTTGACTATGAATAGTTCTTCTTAAACAATAACTGGTACAACATAATTATCTAAGTTAAAAGGAAACTTATAATAGATATGTTTTCCCAGTTGGCAATTGTCAACAATATAATAGTGATGGTATAACTAGACCAAGAGCACTGATATTTTATGCAGTGGCACAATGACCAATATGAGTAGAAAAGTAAGCACCCATAAGTTCATGATAAAAGGATAAATTTTAATATCCACATATTAAACATTTTTCTGGAATTACCATGGGGAAGAATCATGAGAAAATAACCTGGTCAAGTAAGAGTGCCTTTATGCCGGTATTCTTTTTCCTTAAGGAGTTGTAGAACTCATCAGTAGTCATAGGATCGAACAGAGCATCTGGACCAAGCTCAGATATAGGAGGTACTGATCTCGGCTATGAAACAATAACAAAGAGAGATGTCATAATGATGGTTGATATAGAACACAAGAAAGCTCTGAACATGCTACGCTGCAACCATGGTTACGTACATTGTCAAGCAACCTAACTTTAGCAAATCGTCTCTTATCAGTAAATGAAAATTCCAAGCCATCATTTAACTGCAAAAATATAAGAGCAGTAAGAAATTTAGAGAGTTGTGCCAGTACCGAGGTTACTTCATGTAATTAAGATGTTAATTGTTTTAACTCTCTACAAAACGAGAATTGATGTAGTTCACTTAAAAAATCCTAGATAAATCTCAACCACAACAAAAACAATATTAGGTTAGACTATTGAACTCCATAACCATATAAACAATTAGAGGAAAAACAGGTATCCAGCAAACCATATGCATGGAACCAACTAATATAACACCAAAATTTAGATTAAACATATGAATCACTGGCAGTTAAAACAAACAGCTATATACAGGTAAAAGTAAAGTGGCATTTTTTAATAATTGTTCATTTCTTCTTTAATATTGTTGTTGGATAGAAAAGAGTTCTGAAACATAAGAGACTAATACAACCCCGTACTTATATGTATTCATACGATGATAGAATCTTGCACCCTGCTACTATATGCCCTTCTTTTTCTTTTTCCAATTTATTGTAGGCTTGTAGCAAATGAAAGAGGAAGTCAAATTACAAGAGGCATCCCAAATGTCAAAAAAAGGAAGTCAGGGGTATCTAATTGATGTCGTAATGTATATAATCTTACCTCAACGAAAAACTTGGAATACTTGGAAGGCCATTCATCGGTGTCCTTTACTGCAGCTCTAAATGACACATGGAACATAGTACGATGACCATTTAAATCCAGATGAGGCATCGGAATGAAACTCTTGGCCAATTATCAATGAACGGTAAAGAAAACAGAAGTCTAAGCTTGAACAGCACAACTGGTACACTTCCCCATATACTACGTAATTCACGTCATGTAGTTTATTTTTTGTAATCTTTACAGCATTTTAGAAGAAATTTTCCTACTGTTTTTCTGTAACAAATTTTAAGAGAACCTACCTTACATATTTTGTGATAGCAACTCCCTTGATATACACAGCGCCAGCCATTCCTGGAAAAACACAATTAAATGACAATAAATCAAACAAAGTTAACCTGCCACAAGAAGTCCCCCCACCCCAGTAACATCATTATGGAAATTCACCAACTAAGTAAAAATTCAATTCAGACGTCCATTTTCATTTTTTTGTGTTCATCTTTCTCACTTGTATTTTCCTCGAATACTTATTAGAGGACACCCATATGTTTTCTCTTCTATACAATCTGGTCGTTGTACTTCATTCTGAATCTTAACTAAGACACCGGAGTGCCTTCAAAAATAAACTATTGATAAGCAACAAAAAATCAGAACATACACAGATTCATTAATGCAAGCCACTTGCACATATATTTAGAAAACTACACACTTACATAATGTACTTCTACTGTAAATGTTTAATGTTGACAAAATATACAAACAATAGAGGAATGTGGTTAATTTTGAGTTAAACGAAAGCTACGGATCAATAAAGTCACAACTTTTGTCAATATTCACCACTGAAAATTCACTGAAACGATTTTGGAACAGTAAATTGTAGTCCCTCCATTTCTAAAACATCGTTCAGATTGCTTTTTCAATGTTTAAAACAATATACATGTCTAAATCAACTCACACAACTTTAGATTGAATCAAAATTATGATCTCAATAGTAAAGTGGAGTAAAAATCTATATTACCATATATCTTCACATAATATCATACTCCGCAGGATATATTAAAAGAAAACTGATTTTAAAGTTCAAAATTCACACATCAAAATTAAACTTAAGAAGTTGACGATCTTTTAGAGAGGAAAGGACTACTAAATTAAAAAGTAGGAAAAGGAGGGGTATCTAGCTGGACCTACATGGCTACATTATAATTTAGACTTCTATCGAAGTTAAATGTGTAACTAAAACAATAAAGTCCATTAATTTTGACAATTGAAAATCAAAGTGGACAAACTTTTCGGGACATAATTATTAATTTATTATACAGTGAATGGAACAAAAACAATTCGAGACAGTAAAAATATACCAAATTGGAAAGTAGGAAAAGGGGGGGAGTCGAGCTGGAGCCACATGTTTTTGCCCTTGCGATGAGCAGACACAATAGTCTTGCCTAGCAGAGCCGCTTCGAAGTCTTGAGGTGAGACGCCGTCGATCACCTTCGAATCGGCGGCTATGATTGCTTTCACGATCTTCTTCCCCACGCAGTGCTCCTCCAACGCCCTACGCGCCGCCTCCACCTCCGGCAATTCCGGCATTCTTATGTTACTGGAGAGTTGAGGAAAGGGTTTTGGTCGGGGGTTTTGATATGGACGTAAGTAAATTAAATGAAGCATTTGAATCAATTTTTTTTCTCTTCTTTTCATAATTACTTTGACATGAGTTTCGAAATCAATAGTCTATTCGATTAACTCTGAATCAAACAATTTTTAGGATTAATTTTTCATATCATTAATTGATTCTTTGTATTTAGTGTTAAACAACGGGTCGAGTCGAATTTGGAATACTCGACTCGATAAGAGAACGCGTCAAGTACTATTCGGCTCGTTAAAGTAACGAGCACAACTTTTGTACACGATGTTACAGGACTTCTTAAGTCAAAATGAAAAAAGTTATAATTATTTAGAGCAAATAAAAAACACATTGTTATACTTACATCATTAGTAAATCGTAACGCCCCGCCCAGGGAACCGGGTCGGAACGTTATTTGATTTGATGGACTGGCCTCACAAGCCACCACAGGTCTTTCCAGCACGTTTTGTCCTCACTCACGTGCTCACGGGGACACTTCCCAATGGGTCACCCATCCCAGAATTACCCCAGGTCAAGCACGCTTAACTTTGGAGTTTTTCTGAGTTGGGCTACCGAAAAGAAGATGCCCCTTGGTGAGGGAGTGAGAAGTGTTTCTTTTGTTTTGTAAAAAGATGATAGTGAATGATGGAGGTTGAGCATGCTAGACACTTGTATAGGTGGTTGGAGTTGCCTTTAGGTGCATGAAGGACAAGTGTCCTCATGGAGTGGAGATCAAGTTTGGCTCCCTTTTTGAGTTTGCTAAAGTAGTGGGGTAAAAGTGCAAATATAAAAAGTTTAAATTATCATCTAATGACATGCAATGCACACGCCCCACTTAATTTTATTCAACTACGACTCGATTTATTTTTCGACTAAAAAATTCAACGTGTCTTACGAATTATGACACGTTGCCTCTCTCGGGAAATAAAATAACACTCCCTCCATCCCTAAAAGATTGTCACACTTTGACTTTTGTTAGTCAAATATTATAAAATTTGATCATAAATTTTCATTAAACAATAAGAAATAATATAGCCTTGTGGGACCTTATTAGATTCGTCTTAATGTATATTTTTTAAATATTAACTTTTTATAATTTTTTTGCATGTAAAATAATAGATATTTATATTTTAAATCGTGTTTTGTTGACCATCAAAAGTCAAAATGTGACAATCTTTTAGGGACGGAGGGAGTATTTATTTAGCACGTCCACGGGACGGGTTATTTCATAAATTACATAAACTTAATTACTTGGAACATTAATAAAAATAATTATAAACCCTAATTATATATAAATATTTTTAACACATATATTAAATTTATGAATTTGTTTGATAATTTATTAACGGACAGAGTAAAAATGGAGTGATTCGAGTATTTCAAACGAAGATCATTTGAATCGTGTATTGTACTCGTTAACTATCGAGCGGTCTATCATGTCGAGTATTTTTCTAGGCTTTTTTTTCATCTAGGCACCTCAACTTCAATAATCATTTCAAATAGCCATCTGAACTATTGGACATTTCAAATAGGAACTTAGAATATACTTTTGGCACATGAATTTTTGAAAAATGTATTTATAGCACTCAAACTTCACTTTAACAAGTATATTTAAGGGCAAAATAGGAATCTAAATACATTACACTTGATGGGTGCATTTTTAAATAACAAACACTTACTGGATCAATTTTAATAATAAAAACAAAATAAAACTTCGTCTTCAACCTTACACCCACCTCCACGGCATGCCCCCTTCAATCTTTAATATTTCGGCCCAATTTCATTTTTCCCCTTTATTTTTACACTTACAATCAATCTCCCCACTTAAAGTATTTATTTTGGGTATTTACTTCTTTATCATGGCACGGCGTCACGGGTGTGAAAATTTCAGAGTGGCAACACATATATAGCCACATTCGCTGATAGAAAATTTTGGTTATACGGATCGTTTATTCATGGGGGTACTTTGATGGATGTCTTGATGTGATCAGATAGTTTAACTGCATAGTTTTGATGTTTAATGGGAATTCGTAAGATAGATTATTGATTCATGCGAATACTTGGATGGGGAAGGGGAATTCGGGATGATAATAGGGGTAGGGCAGGGGTATGGTAAGAGTAGGGGTAAGGACGAAGATGATGTTTTTATTTTGTTTTTATTTTAACTAACAAAAAGATAATTATTAAAATTGATCCGATAAATGTTTGTTATCTAAAAATTTATTCATAAAGTTTAATGTACATATTCTGTTTTGCCTTTAAATATTTTTGTTAAAATGAAGTTTAGATGTCATATTTGGAACTTTGACCAATGTCAACAAGCATAATTTAATTAGTAAAGAATTAAAATATTTAGTATTAATAGTCCCAATAATATAACAGTTTTACACTTTTATAAAGATTAATAATTAATAAAATAGTCAATTTTTAAACTTAAGATGGATCTCTCTTTTAATACAATACTTAAAGCCCCAATGCATTGTTAACTATCCACCGTTGGATTTTCAATGCTCACCACCCATTAAAATTCGTTGGCCGTTGGATCAAATGGGAACATGATCCTCTTCATCAAGATTTCAGCCGTTTGATCATCGAAGCTGACCATCAAAAGGGCTACGACCGTTCGATCATATTGGGCGCCGTGCATGCAGACAATTGGGCGCCGTGCATAGAGACATCAAGAGTCATTTACTTTATGTCAAACATTAATTGTAGTTGTACTATTAACCGTTGGACTTTCTTGCTCCTTTTACTCTCTTATTACTCATATATATCAATCTTCCTTCCCCTGTCAATATTATTGCATTTCTCGTTCCTCTTTGAGTGAGGTGAGTTTTGGTTCATTTTCATTCTTGATTATTGTGTATTTTGATTTTTGAGGTTTTTTTGATTTTATTTGATGTCTCCGATGAGCATAATTTATGTGTGGGATTCAATTTGATTGTAGTAAGGTTTTATATTTTTTGTTCGATTTTATGTTTCTAGGGTTCGATTCCTAGGTTTGTTGTTTCAATTTAAGGATTTTGGGGTCATTTTCTATGCTTGTTGATTCTATTTTTTGAGCTTCTGTTTGGAGATTTTTTGATATTTTTTGCAGGTTGAAGATGTGTGCACGTTTGGTTATTTGTATTTGTTTTTCCAAGTAAGCCTTCTCCAAGCCATGCTATTTATTTTGCAGGTTGAAGATGTGTGCAGATTAATTTGTTTTTTGGCATAAAATTGTGCGTCTTTCTCGTTTTGCAATTTTTGATATGTTATTATTGAGTAGTTGGGCTTAAAGTTATGATCTTTACTGATTTTGAGCTTGATGGGTATCTCAAATTTGATTGATTTTTTCCTAGAGTTCTGATAATTTCTAAGTTTGACCTTTAAATTTTGGTTGGTTTAACCTAAAATTATACTAATCGTTAGTCATTCTGAGTTCAATGGGAATTTCAATTCTATTTATTTTGGGCTAAAGTTCTAACCTTTATTAGGGTTGAGCTTAGTGGGTATTTTATCCTTAATTGATTTGGCCTAAAATTTTGAGATTTTGTATTTGAGCTTAATTGGTATTTGTATTTTTTGGACTAAAGTTGTGATTTTTATAGATTATGAGCATAACGTATTGTAGTCTCTGTTTATTTGGTCTGAAGTTCTAATCTTCATATGTTATTTGAATATTAGGAGATGTATAGAGATTAAGTGATGAACAATTTGGACGCAATTCTTTGATGCCAAAGCAGAAGTACGAGAGGGTGCCTCACCTCAAGGACTATCACAACCACTGATGCTGGAATCAAGCGTCTGCTCGCCTAACTCGCTACCATTATCAGCATCCGCATAGTCTTCCCCGGGGACTCACTCTGGCGACCCTTCTGTAGCGATGTGAAAATTCAGCCTCTCTCTTGGTCAACTTTCCAGATCTCTTTCACACCGACTCTGCCTTCTTGTCCACTGATCACGAGACGGTTTAGTATTACTGGATGCTCTTCTTTCTTCTATCTGCTCTCCATTTATTCACCTCTCTGCTATACTCAGTTGCAGAAACTGTAGTTGCATTTCATGGTTCCTCTCGACACGTATGCCTTGAAAGTTGTTGAAAATAATTACTGTGCTTCCACAAGAGGTATGTCTTATGCAACTGGTAAATATATACTTTGATTAAGGTTCTTAGTGTTTGACTACTGATTCTGTCTTCTCTTTTGCAGCTGTGTTCATGGCGGATTACCTTATGACAATTTGAAGCCTAACCCAGTTTTGAGAAGCCTTTTATTGAGCTTGACCTATCACAAAGTTGTAAGTTCCATTATTGATTACTTCAATTTCGTGTAAGAACCGATGATCTCATTATCATGCTTTCATATGATTGTACAGTCAGTTGATGAGATCGGTAATAAAATTATGAAAGCAACATAATGACCCCATACTATAATTTTCAGAATCATTACTTTAGAATTGTTACCTCGAGTATAATCAGAATTTACTATCGGGTCAGTGTAACAATATACCTAGAGTGTATTTTGAATTATAAATAACAATTACGAGATTTTCGATATAATTCGACACTTTTTTCAACCCAATAATGGTATGTCTGGATACATTCTGGTGAAATCACCAAACAAACTTTGATGGATTTTTTGTTATCCAATTGTTGAATCACCCCCTAATTTTTTCAAACAATTTTATGTGGTACCCATTTGGCATGGCTTAGCGGACGCGAACCTGTAGAATCTGTGAAAGAGATGGCTTCAGGTGCAGACCTATTTGGTTCAGTCTAATTACTTGATGACGTATTTAGTGTTGTCGATGCGCACACTGGTTCTGAGATATCCAAGGTAAACATAAATCACTTCTTCATAAAGGAGCATATGCATATTCATGTCCAGTTTTATATATTTCATGTTAGAGGTGATTAATTGAACTCGAATGGAGTTGTTAATGATTGTTAAGCGTTTGCCTTGTTGGTGGTTATCAATGGTATTAGGCTGACTTTAATATAAGTTGGTTCTCCTGTCTCATTCTGTTTGTCTTTTAGCTTAGCAAGGAAAAGGAGAATCTTATTGTTGAGTTGTGTTTTGCATTCTGCTTTGTGATTATTTGTTGCTGAATTTTCTACTCATTTAACCCTTGATTTGGAGTTTCAAACTTTCTATGGGCAAGTGACCAAACCAATAAATTGTAGCCTGGTACGAGGAGATAATAGGGTGTCGTAGGAACTAAGGGAGCGTTCTGTTTAATTAAGGCTTGTGTTATACATCAATTGTGAAACTGACTTACTTGAAGAAATGCTTGCAGGGATGTAGCAGTATTCAAATTTGATGGAAGCATATTTTGTTAAGCTGTTAAGCTTAGTTTGTTTTGGATTAATAACAATATGTATCAAGTATCATCATTTTTCAATGTTGAGATGCTTGGACAAAAAAAACCTCTAACATGCAATTTAGTGAAGGAGAAACAAGTTCCTAACTTGCTTTTAGGTGAGAAATTTGGTCATTGTTATTACCTGAACGGAGAATTTAGATCCACCCTTTTTGTAAGTAATTACAAAATAATTAACTTTTCTGGCCTGGTGACAAAAATTGAAATTCTTGAAGAGTTCGTTTGATCCACTCCCACCAGACTTGTGCTCTGACTTATGTGGCTAACGTGGTGGTAAATAGCATCGCTTTCAGAACAGATTGTTGCCGAAGTATGACTTGAAAGGGGAACGACAGAACACAGCTGCGAGGTGCCAATGTGTGCCAAGAAGCGGATAAAAAACGCGCTCTCTAATGTTAAAGGCAAGGAGGCTGCGTTTGATGAATACTTAAGAGGACAGGGAATGCGTTTTCAAGCAATTTTCCCCGATAATGGCGCTTTTTTGCGGACTGTGTCACTCGTGAAACGGCAGAATTGGTGAGTTCATCAAAAAGCCTTGTATAGAGAACTTTTTTGGTGAAGGATATTGTGATCAGTTGCACTGAAATATGATGTTTCGTCGTTGGTTTTGAGGAGTCCGGCAGAGAGCATGAAACATTCAGTACATGCAAGTTATCTTACAGATCATGCAAAATTCAATAAGATGAGATGAGGAATATGGGGTTTCATGTGAATTGTCGTATTTCATGATATCTTGGTGTTATGTAAAAGATGGGTTTGATCACTGGAGAGGTTCATGTTCGTGATACTGATGATAGTCGTGTTGATAGGAGGTTGTTGAACGTTTGCTCAAGATTTCATCTTGTAAACGTCCTAAATTTTGTCCAGTATTGACATTTTGAATATCTGAATGACATTGTGAATGTAAACTTGTATTCTTGGCACAAAATGTTGATTTTCTAAGTTCTAAAATTGAAATGTAACCAAATCTTATATCCTAAATCTCGTATTGAAAGCTAGATGAATGCAGTTCAATACTTCAATATTGACTTGATTATCCCAATTGGAAGAGTAACTTCTTTGATTACATTTTGACACATTCGTTATTACATCTCTGTGATACATGTTTTGGAGATTTCTTTAGTTGATTGTTGCATCCTTAACATCCGAATTGATGTTACCTCTTTGTTTAGTCTATAGGCGGACAATTCGCTCTTTATTAGATGAATGAAATTTATAATGGCATGAGACTATCAACCTGCATAGATGTCATAGTTGTGTTTGTTAATAAGTTAAAATTAACTGCCCATAACAAGGAGTATCTAATATGGTGGATTGGTAAAGAGGGTCGTGCTTCGTAATGGAATCGTTGGGTTGACCTAATATAGTACTGAACTACTGATTAGTAAGGCCATGCTTAACAGTGAACCAGTGGGCTTTGTATCCAAATATTTTATGTTGATCCCGTCGCTAGACGGGAATGTTCCACTAGTTTTATATAAATATGTCACATAAATGTTCAACGATGTTTAACAATTGATTTATCACCATATTTGGAACTTTGATCAACCTTTTTTTTTATATAAATATGTCACAAGTTAATGATGGATCAATCCTTTTTATATAGATATGTTTCATAAATGTTCAAATTTTTTTAACAAATGATTTATTACCATATTTGGAACTTGATCTTTAACCATTGATTTATTACCATATTTGGAACCATGATTATCAAGTTTATCAAAATTAGGAGTATATAATATTCAGTCTTTTATCATAACGAGTTGGTACAATTTTTGAATTCTTCCATTTTTTACCACATCATTTAAATCTTCAAAATTATTCAACTGCAAAAATTATCTAGAACAAACATGGTAAAATAAATCATCATAAAAGAATGTAACTTTATAAAACTGTTACAATTTAATTTTTTATAAATCTTGTACATAGTTTGATTGATAAAAAATTAGAGTGTTAAATTTCAATCTTCTCGTTAGTAGGATGATTTCACATAATGTAGAAAAAGGAAGATTATTAAGCATATTTAGATGCACGCTATTCAATAATAGCACAGTGGTGACAGAAAGTGTAATAAAAAAGGGACGGACAAACAAAAGCATCTTTCAGATGTTAGCTAATAAGTCCATCGCACATTTGCATCCCATTCCTTATCATCATCATCATGCATTCATGCTCCTCTCCCCATGACCCCACTATTTATCGATCTTAATTAAACACATAGATCTACCTAATTTTTAATCATGGGATAAAACATCCAACATCTCCTGCACACATTGCCCAACTATTAGGAGAGATCCGACAAACTTTTGTGCTAATTTGTGATCCTCTCAAAAACAACTGTTACTATTAATATAATAATGAGTATATATTTGTATACAACAACAATATAGAATTTATTATAAATTTATTTTAAAAGATAATGTTGACATTCCACTTCTTAAATACTCTTGTAAATCGAAGAATAAAAGTCTTATCTTGAACGTATCTCTACACTCGAAAAATTAACAATAGAGAAGTTGCAAGCTAAAGTACATATATTGAAAATAAATTCCCAAAATAAAAAAAGTAATGACTGAGAATGTTATAATTGTAGTTTGGATGATTAGTGATGTTTAATTCATTTCAATTACTCATGTCAAAAACCATCATAGTTCAAGCATTCATGTTCAAAAGATGATCCAACCAACTACTTATTTTAAATTCATTTTTCACCTTCAATTTTTTCATGCATTTATTATTTTCGAAGTAAAGATTTGACTATGAGATTACTTTCTAATTACATCCTACAACAAATGAAATTACAAGAATATTCTATTATTACGAAAATAATTAAAAGCAATTTTTAATAATGAGGATAACAATTAACTATTAATCAAATTTTCACTTGATAAAGACATCATATAAATTAAATGAAAATTTGACCAACAAAATGTGTGATGTGAGGTTAAAAATATTATATATTTCGAACACACACTTTCAGGTACGACGAATCCCAATGAACAAGCGTTATTACATACTTTGAGCTGACCGGTGAGAAAGGCTAAGACTGTTCCAAAGAGGACCATCTTTATTATACAGACTAAAGCACCGTCCAGTTTTGGAGAGAAAGTTGGTAACGAAGCCTTTCTTGTTGCACCAATACCGGAGACTAGTCTAGAAGGGCTGAAACCATCATTTTGTATTTGCAATTTGATATAGAAAGACTTTTTAAATATGTTTCCTTATATGCTCTTAAATGCGATATTTGATTTACAACTTTACTTCTTAACCGGTATCCTTAAGTACATATTAGAAAATCCTTTGTAAATATCTATACTATTCCATATTAATGTCTGAGGCCTAAAAAAGCCACATAACACTCTGCCTTTTTTTCATTTATTTTTTATGGTAGTTATTTTAATAAAATTTAATGATAAAAACATCTTTAGTAATATGAGATAAATAAAAAAATTATTCATATATATTATTTTTAAACTCTTTTTAGAAAATATTTTAATGAAATTTGTTTAACTATTTTCGTTTATTGTTGATTTAATGTAAATTATTGACAAAAAATTTATTGTGTTCATTATCTTTTAAATAAACAGATACGTATAACTAAATAAAATATCAATATACATCGTCAATTGTACATCCGCAACTAATATATGAGTAGTATTAAATATACATGATCTATAAGCATAGTATATTCTCTGTGATTTTATTATATTCGCAATTATTTTCCAATATAATAAAAGATGGAAAAATTATTAGTACAATGATTGAATCAAGATCTAATAAGAGTACTTCCAGAAGTGAATGGGCTTCCACATCAAGAGCAATGATGACCCAACCAACATTTTTGGGAAACTGTAAACATCCTCATTGGTTGCAACTTGATATCAGAATTAATTCCTACCTTATCCCAACAATTTAAATCTCTACCAATCCATATTACTTTACCGACATTTTGCAGGATTTTTATAGAAATTATGTTTATTATTTATAATACTCATTAATTAATATATCTGGTAATTATAACATTTTTTATTAATTTACAAAAATCACTTTAAATCTAAAAAAGTAAAAGAATCAAATAACATAAGATAAAAAAAGCCTAACATGGAAATAATTGACTCCTCTATTCATATGATAACAATCAATTTATTAATACGTCAAACTTACTTTGCGTTCACCCTTAATGCCAAAATAGATGATCATTGCTTTTAAATCAACGGACGCAGTTATATCTATATTTTGATTCCAGATCTACCTTCTTTATTTACCCAATCATATGGCTTGTCTATGTATTTGTATGTGTATATTGTACTAGGATTTATTAGATTTAGGGGTTTCGAAAAAGAAAGAATGTTTTTATCAATATTTTGATGTAGTAAAAAATGAAAAGATTTGTTAAGATAAATTAAATAATATTACATAGAAATGTTATATTTATTTATTAATAAAAAATTGTATATTATAATATGATAAACGAATTCATAACTGAATTGTGTACAAACATTTAATATATATAATGTGAGAAGCCAAAAATCACTTTGGTGAAGCCTCATCTAATTTATTCATTTGGCATCATATATATATATATATATATAATTATAATCCGGTGCCACTTTGTCTAATTTCGGTGAACATTTAGAAAATAACCAGTCATAACACGTACACGATTAATATAACCGTGTGAATTATAAAAAACACTAGTTGTGGGGTCCATAGTACCCCTATAATGGGCACAATAAATTTTAACAATGATTTATATTAAATCAATAATAAATGTAAGTAGTTAAATAAATTTTTTTGAGATAATTTTCTAAAAAGGATTAAAAATGAGATATAGGAATAATTTTTAATTTATCTCATATAGTATATATAGTAGTATTTATTCAAATGAATATGTCTATTTTTATTATACTATAATATAATAATATTTAAGTGTATGTAGTTTGGCTATATCAATTTATTATGTAAAAACTTGTAAAATGATATTTAAATAAAATTGCACAGGTTAGATCGTGTAATAAAAACCTAATCGAAAAAATTAACCTCTCAAAAATCACACAGACCGCTGAGTCACCGCATTGAACCCAATCTTCGCAAAAAGGAATATAAATATACCCATTCACATATACCATCAAACCCTCTCCAAAGCCCCCCTTCTCCCCCTCCCCCCTTAATTTCCGTTCAGTTCTTCTTCATTTTTTCCGGCGGCGGCGGAAGGTGGTTTCAGAATTTTTCCGGCGATGGGGTTGTCAGATCTGGCGACGGAGATAGTGATTCCGGTGTGTGGAGTGATAGGGATAGTGTTTTCGTTGCTGCAGTGGTACCTTGTGTCAAATGTGAGCCTTGGAGCAGATCGTGAGGGAGGTTTGAGTAATGGCAAAAATGGGTTTAATGATTCGTTGATTGAAGAGGAAGAGGGGATTAATGATCATAGCGTTGTTGCTAAATGTGCCGATATTCAAAATGCCATTTCTGAAGGTATGGTTTTTTTTTTTAATGATATGTTTGAAGTTGATTTGTTATGTTATGAAGATGGGTTTTCGTACTACCACCTTTCTACAAAACACATTTTGTTTTGTTTTTCTTTATGCAATGTTTAAGGTTTTAATGGTTTGTTAAGATGGAATTTTTCTACTACCTGTCGTCTTTATACATTAAGATTGTCTGATTTTGTCTTCTGGGTTTTTGAATGAATGTTTGAGGTTCTTTTTGTGATAAAGATGGGGTTTTTCCTACTATCTGGTTTGTTTTTTACGATGGACTACCTTGTATATCCGAGTAAATTAACAAATTTTGTAGCGTATCGACATTGCAGACATAAGATTACGTGACTTTGATTTGAATCAGATTTACCATGTCGGTAGTAAAATACATTAAAATGGTAGCCTCTGTTTTTTTATACATGAAATATTCCAGCTTCTTATGGTTATGGAGACGTGTTTTTTATACTCTATATTTCTTACAGTTTGTTTGTAGTTTTCTGTTTGTTTTTAAACTTTACAGCTTAGTCAGGTTTCATCATCTGGACTAAATAAAAAGAGAATTTTGGAATTTTTACTGTTTACTTTGGAATTTTTACTTTTACATGTAAAAAGCTAAAGTTGTAAAAAGAAGTTCACTATTTAAGAAAAAAAATTCGATGTGTTTGAATTTTATGACAGTAAAGTAAAGAACCGGATTTTCCAAACTAAAAAGAAAAGAAAAACCTTTACTGTTCAATGGGTCTAAATTAGCTTTATTTGTCCCTTTGGTTGGGGTGAATTTAGCTCATGAAATCAATTTTTTTTTGCATTCACCTAACCCCATATTCGAGATGTAATGTAGGCGAATGATGTATTTAGTTATATTTTACCTCATTTCACATCAATTCACCTCGATAAATTATAGAGCATCGAAATAACATTCTAACACGTTCACCTAGATTTACCTCAATTACCTTCACTTAGGTTAAGTTTTAAGATTTACCCTTACCTAAATTCACCTATATCGCCTTCACTTCGATTGAGTTTTAAGTTTTACCCTTACCTAGATGCACTTCCATCCAAACGGACATATCGGTTATGTATCTGAGGTTTGAGGGTTTTGTGTCTTAACTGTTACACAAAGATACCATGATGATGGGTGGGGGAACAGTGGTTTCATAGATGAGGTGGCATTAAGGATAGATCTGGATTTAGCCTTGTTTATTTTTAGATCCACCTCTTTTTGGGGGCATGGCATATATTTTATAATATTTTGTTCATTGGGAGTCTTAAATCCTTTAATTGTAGATTTGGGAAGATCGAAAATTAATATATTTATATAGTGCATAGTCATGTTTAAAAATATAAAATATAGTGCACAATCAATCTACATGGTGGAGTTTGTTTTCAGGTGTCTGACTCTAGGTAAAGTTAGCTTGCTTTAGATCACTAATTGAGGATAATTTATTATGGAAAATATGTAGTGCATGTGATCAAAGATTGCATTACAAGGAAAAATTGAAGTATAATTATAAAATAAATATTTAAATCACAGTATCAGACACATGAGAAGAACCAGTACCACATGTATTACATGGAAAAATCATGAATTCGATGAATTGTACAAGGAAGAATTAGGAATTATATTGCACACAGATACCTCCTATCAAACAGACGTTACACTGTTGACGACTTTTAGACTTCATTAAGAATGATGTTGGATACTAATTTAGCTATGGTGGTAAACCGGTATTTAATTGGGTATTAGTCTACAACAATTAGAAGACCATTGATGCATTGCTTTATCAAAGCTGGTCTCAGGTTGCTGGACATTGGTATCGTTTTAACATGTTCCTCTAGGTACTCGTATATACTGGTTTCTTTTGTAAGCAGAACCTATAGTCGGAGAAATAACAACTAAAAACAGAACTTAAATTAGAGAGATAATGATGACTATCTACTTCTGAATATCACTGACTACATATACTTGTATTTATTCACTAAACAGTCTAAACTCAAGCATGAATTCCTCTCCGAACAGTTGCCATTTTCTAGTATCTAATTGACTTGTTACATGCTGTAATCAGGTGCAACATCATTTCTGTACACAATGTACCAGTATGTGGGTATTTTCATGGTGGCCTTTGCCATACTCATTTTTGTTTTCCTCGGATCTGTGGAAAGCTTCAGCACAAAGAGCAAACCATGCACCTACAGTGACAATATGTGTAAACCAGCTCTTGCAACTGCTGCTTTTAGTACCATAGCCTTTGTGCTTGGTGCTATCACATCAGTCATATCCGGATTCCTCGGTATGAAAATTGCAACCTATGCTAATGCAAGGACAACTTTGGAAGCAAGGAAAGGTGTTGGAAAAGCTTTTATCACTGCCTTCAGGTCTGGTGCCGTGATGGGTTTCCTCCTGGCTGCTAATGGCCTTTTGGTGCTATACATAATTATCAATGTCTTCCAGCTATATTATGGTGATGATTGGGAAGGCCTTTACGAGGCAATAACAGGATATGGTCTTGGTGGTTCATCCATGGCGTTGTTTGGAAGAGTTGGAGGAGGTATATATACCAAGGCTGCTGATGTTGGTGCTGATCTTGTTGGCAAGGTTGAGAGGAACATCCCAGAAGATGATCCCAGAAATCCAGCTGTAAGTCATTTAGTCTCTTGAAGCAACCATTAAGAATCTACTGGCTACTGAGGGATTCTCATACTTATTGACATTGGTTTTGCAGGTTATTGCTGATAATGTTGGTGACAATGTTGGTGACATTGCTGGCATGGGATCTGATCTTTTTGGCTCATATGCTGAGTCATCATGTGCTGCTTTGGTTGTTGCTTCTATCTCCTCATTCGGGATCAACCATGAATTTTCTGCAATGTGCTACCCCTTGTTGATAAGTTCAGTGGGGATCCTCGTCTGTCTGATAACCACTCTTTTCGCTACGGACTTCTTTCAAATTAAAACTGTTGACCAGATAGAGCCAGCATTGAAAAATCAATTAATCATTTCCACCGTTCTCATGACCGTGGGCATTGCCCTTGTTACCTGGGTTGCACTTCCATCATCCTTCACAATCTACAATTTTGGTGTACAGAAGGATGTCAAGAACTGGTAAGATTTCTTATGTGTAATTATCTCTGTTCGTGGTTAAATGATCATCTCTTGGTAGATGCTTCCAGATAGAGCTTTTTACTCTAATCAAAGTACTGTATGCAGCTCTGTACAGTGTAGAAGTAGTTTCATGGGTTGCATAATTATTTTTATTTCCCTAGTAAAGTTTCTCCTATTCGTCTTCGTAAGGATTACATGCTACTCATTTTTGAACCAATTCTGGTCAAGTACATCACCATGTATCTGTTTAATACCTGAGTAGTGTTGGCATATGCTTAATGCTCTTATATCGATGACTCAAAACTGCAGGCAGCTTTTCTTATGTGTGGCAGTTGGTCTTTGGGCTGGACTCGTTATTGGGTTTGTGACTGAATATTATACCAGCAATGCTTACAGGTGAATCTCATTAAATAACCTTTATTGATAGCATTTTTATTATACCTAACTAATTTGTCCATTCTTTGTGATATTCTTTGTGAAAAGCCCTGTGCAAGATGTAGCTGATTCATGCAGAACTGGAGCTGCTACAAATGTGATTTTTGGCCTAGCCCTGGGATACAAATCTGTCATAATTCCAATTTTTGCAATTGCAATCAGTATTTTCGTTAGTTTCTCCTTTGCTGCCATGTATGGTATTGCTGTTGCCGCCCTTGGAATGCTGAGCACCATTGCCACTGGCTTGGCCATTGATGCATATGGTCCTATCAGTGACAATGCTGGAGGCATAGCTGAAATGGCTGGCATGAGTCACAGAATTCGTGAGAGGACCGATGCCCTTGATGCTGCAGGAAACACAACTGCCGCTATTGGGAAGGTACTTGACACATTCCTGGGGCCCCTGTAATTGTTTTCTGCCGTGATTCATTTTTAGCTGTGAATAGTGTCCTTGTGCAGTTTTTTCCTATGACATCTGCTGAATGTGTAGTCCATCTTTATAGGGATTTGCCATTGGATCTGCTGCACTCGTTTCCCTGGCGCTGTTTGGTGCCTTTGTGAGTCGTGCAGAGATTAAAACTGTGGATGTTTTGACTCCAAAGGTCTTTATTGGTCTTCTAGTTGGGGCCATGCTTCCATACTGGTTTTCTGCCATGACCATGAAGAGTGTTGGCAGTGCAGCTTTGAAAATGGTTGAAGAGGTTCGCCGGCAATTTAACACTATCCCTGGCTTGATGGAAGGTACTACCAAGCCTGACTATGCCAACTGTGTTAAAATTTCTACCGATGCTTCCATCAAGGAAATGATTCCTCCTGGTGCTCTTGTCATGCTTACCCCCCTTATTGTCGGGACATTCTTTGGTGTGGAAACACTCTCAGGTGTTCTGGCCGGTTCTCTTGTATCTGGCGTTCAGGTAAGCATTCCATGTGCATGGATTGTGTGTTCATTCATCTTAACTTCTGAGTTTTGACTGCCCATCAAAAATATATATTTACACATGTTGTTTCCCAACAGATTGCGATATCTGCATCTAACACTGGAGGGGCTTGGGACAATGCCAAGAAGTATATTGAGGTAACTTACGAGTTACATTGATCTTGGTTTTGATACTTTCACGTACTATCTCATTGAAGTACATTGGCTAAGAACTTCGTTTTCACCTGTAGGCTGGTGCTTCAGATCATGCAAGGAGCCTTGGGCCAAAGGGATCAGATCCACACAAAGCAGCTGTTATCGGTGACACCATTGGTGATCCTCTCAAGGACACTTCAGGTCCATCATTGAACATCCTCATTAAGCTTATGGCAGTCGAATCGCTCGTGTTTGCACCGTTCTTTGCCGCCCACGGTGGCTTGCTTTTCAAGCTCTTTTAAGTATCGAACGGTGAGCAAGACAAGCCTGGATGGAAAGGGGTCTTAGCTTTTTCTTTCAGGCTCTGTAACTGTATCTCTTGGTGCTTCAGATATCTTTTTGTCGACAAATTTACTCTTTTGCTCGTCTTCAAGTTAGGCTCTAGTGAGATATATTTTGATGGTGATAATGATGATATCTTTGTAAACGACTCATTATCGACAATTGTTGGTCTTTATGGTAGAGCAGCTGAAAATGTTGTACTTTGAATTTCTTCATCTTTTTGGGGAGATCTAATCTCCCATTTTTAATACTATTATGAAATGTTATCATTATTCGTTATAAAAACTTTTAACAATTAGCAATTTGCATTGATGGTTATTATGAAATGTTATCATTTAAAAATTCAAAAGATGGTATAAGTAATGCCGCTATAAACCCACCATTAAACTATAAATAAAATTAAACCATTTCTTATCAACAAATTTTTCATCATACATTCAGATTGTTTAAAATGTCGAATCGAAAACGTAAAAGTAAGTAAAAAGTAAATTGAAAATGTAAAATTATAATTAATTAGAATGATAACTAAAAAAGAAATTATTTAAAATAAAATGATAACTAAAAATAGGGAATGAGTATATTATGATATTTAAGAACACATCATCATTGACAAAAATCTACAGTAAAACGTCTATAAATTAATACTCTATAAATTAATAATCTCTCTAAGATAATAAATTTGTCCTGTCCCGACTTGGGCTAATTAAAAAAATTAAAGAAATCGATAAAATAATAAGATAATAATTTTTTAAAAAAATTCTTTTATAATATAAGGTCCCACGAAAATTATAAATTAATAATCATTAAAAATTGAAATAATATAATTACAATTTATTTAAAATATGACTCTATACTAGTTTGTTTTTTCTTAAAGTTCAAATGACTCATCTCTAATTTTTCTTATTGCATCCATTAGTTCCGGTGTTGTATTTTCGAATTGTAACATAAATTTGTGAAGATTAGATTTAAAAGGTTGGAATATAAAAAAATAAAATATACTCCGCATAAATTTATGTAATTACAGAGGAACCGAGACTTAGTCTCGAATTCCTCGCTTGCACACCCTCAAAATGAGTTCGAGCTGTGGAGTCACTATCCTTGAAAAGCATATATATACTCACTCACTTGGTCATTTTTTTTCATCCAAAATTCAGCAATTTTGGCGTTCTTGAGGTTGGTTTCAGGTGTTTTCTTGAATGGCCTTAAAAAACACATTTATCAATATAACTTCGTTTACCAGGAAAAAACTAATCTGGAGATAATACAAATGATGAATTTTTTTACTTTTGTGTTGCAATAATCCGAAATTTCTTTTCATTTTATCGAAACATATAAATTGACTCGTTGGACCAAAATAAAATATGATTGAGAATAGAATTGAAATTGACTGACATTTAACTATTATTAAATTCAATTCTAAAATTAGATTAGATTTAGTTGTAGTTGAGTGTAGGTTAACTTTAAATCTAATCTCATTTCTCAATAACAAGATTAACCAAAGTACTAAAATGAAATGCAGAAAAGTTACCAAATTAAACAGTAATAATTTTAGGGGTGAAATGACTATTAGTTATTGGAAGTGAAAATTTTTTGTAGGGGGACAAAATGATCATTTCACAGTTTAAAAAAACACTATTTTCATCGTTAATTTACAAAAAAGGAAAAAACACTATTCGGGCCTTCCATTAGGCCTATGTTATAAACGGCCCAATGATAATACCTTGTTAAATTATACATGAATGAAACGAGAATAAGAAGAAGAAAAAATCACGAAAAGAAGCAAGGCTGGTGGAGAAGGGTGCTGAGTTTGAAGCTTTATTACCTCATCATCTTCTTCTTCAGGTATTAACAGACTTCATGCTTTCATAATCAATGTGCTTCTGTTTTATTTAATAGTATACATAATATTATTTATTTTTATAATTTTGTTGTATGATAAAATAGTTTTTGTTTGTGCTTGAAATCAGTTATTGAATGATGTAAATAACCAAAGAGTTGTGTAGAGAATTATTGAATACTTTTGGTAAATTATTATCAAATTAATTTGCAAAGTTTGAATTTTTATGGACCAATTCAAATGAAAGTTTGCACCTTGTATACTTACTCCATGTTAATTTAACTGGGAGGTTTTGAATCACATGTTAACTGTTAAGCATTCATATTAAGTTATTTGGTGCTAAAAAATTGATTGAATTTACTTAAAACCATTCAGCCCGATATGAGAAAAGTCAAAATTGATGTAGCCCAAAATTGCCTAATTCCCTTTCTCCCAAAGACATTATTTGCGTTTTATATATGTATACCTGTGGAGTGAATATAAAAGTAGAAGTTTGAGGTTGGTTTGTGTCGCTACGTGATAGGATTGAACGGGAAGCATGGGTGAAGACAAGATACGGAGATATGAAGAGTTTGTGGATGGTCGCCTGAAGCCTGATCTTGTTCGTGTAACTGCTGAGAGGTGGTGATTCCTCTCTTCTTAGGTTTTTGTTTTGTTATTGGACAAATTGATTGATAACTAAATTTAACGTGATTTACAGGGACAAGGTTATCGAACAGAAAAAGATTTTGTATCCTTGTAACGTTGTTTGTGTTCTTCAACCTGTGCTTTCGTTTTTCTCTCTTCGAAGAGGAAGTCTCTGGGGACTGGGCAGTTGATTAGTAGCTTAATTGAGGAATAGCTTGTTGGTTCGGCGTGTATATAACTCTAATCTGTTCTGGATGATGAAACAGTCTTTGTTAGTTCCTTAACTTGCCACATTGTAGCTCCGATCTCAAGAGAAACATAGAGAAAATGGAGACGTATAGTGTAACTAGTCTCAGCACAATGGCCAATATTGGCTCTGAAGTCTATGCTCAGGCCGATGTGTATGTACTCCAATATCCATTCTGAACACACTTCTTTAACATCCATTAATGTCATTTTTTGTGCTGATTTTATCATGTGTTGCCATTATGGTTTTCCCTGTCAGACCTGATACAAGGCACATATTTGTTGATGTTGGACTTGGATTTTTTGTGGAATTCACTTGGTCTGAAGCTATAAAATACATTGAAGCAAGGGAAGAAAGAATCGAAAGGTACAGTCAGCTTCTCATTGTTGTTCCTTGCTCATTTCTTAAAGCCTAAGTCCTCATGAATTATGGTGTAGGCAACTTGAGGAGTACGATGGCCTGATTGGGTCAATCAAAGCTCAGATCAAACTGGTAATGTCCCCAAAATTTTGTTGTGTAGCTGGTTCTTTTAAGCTTTGTTGTTGTACTCTGATAATGTCAATTAAATGGAAATTATTCTGATTCTGGAGTGCAATTTTGTTCATATCATGCTAGTATGTCATATTAAAAAAAATGATATGTAATACTTCGTTAAAACTCGAAAGATTCCAACACACACATACCAACTGATAGCACCTGAAAGATTACCAATGAATAGCGGCTCCAATTTATTACCCTTTGTCCTCCCTAGTTATACTACTTATTTCAGTATATTGTCTTACAATAAAATCTTGTGGCGGCTGAACAGGTATGTGAAGGAATCCGGGAGTTATTAGGGCTTCCAGCAGAAATAACTTACTGAAATATTTGCGGCGGTGGTGAATCTACCAGCAAAATGCCATTGATCTTTTTGTGTTTGTTTGTCTTGAAAGAAAGCCATGTTAACTGGCGCAGCATGGAGAGAATATTGTGAAGGTAGATTGTAGTCTCTGTATGGCTAACTTTGCGTACAATTGGCCAGACCATTGTTACAAATGTCATTTTTATAGGCCAAGTTTTGAATAACACTCTCCACATCTTATCAATGATTTTGTATTATGTGATTGCAAAGTATAATAGAATATATCAAAATGACTCGCTATATTACTTAGCGTTTTATTTATTTATTTATTTATTGTAAAGCAGTAATAGTTTTTGGATAATTTGCAAAACCTCATCACATTGCGTTGAATCGACCTCTCCTATCGATCTTAGGTGGGCACCTCTTCAAAAGACATCAAAGTGTAATTATGCATCTACATATCACTGTTCCGAACTTCAGTTAATGTACCCTTCAAAATTTGAGATGAATTGCCATGCTATTGTAGAAGAAAGCTAATCTGAATGATTTATCGGGTTCATTCGCACAACAATTTGTAAAATTACAGGGATGTCAATGTGATCTTTGATCTGCTAAATGTGGGTGGAGGAAGAACCAAGTTATTCTGCATCGGGATACATTTGCAACCATTAATCAGATCACATCAAACATGATTTAAACCCTTCCTCTAGTTCATTCCGGTCTAAGTTCTTTCCAATGAAGACAATTTTGTTAATTCTTGCTTCTTCTTGTTGCCATGGCCTATCTGGTGAACCTTGAAATATGTCATGGACCCCCTGCAGATAAAGATATCAATGATAAATCTCAGAACAATCTTGGCCAAAGTTGCACTCATGTAATAAACTATCCTCAACAAGAATGTCATGAACACTCCGACTCTTCATATCTATTTGTGACATTGGACATCTAAACATAGATTGAAGGTCATCAAGAAACTCATCTCAATAGACAGATTGGAAAAATTAACCGAAGATCAAATTCGACAGCAGGTAAACTTTAACTAGTGTTAAAATGCCAATATTGATCAACTTCACTCTATTTCATTTCTCATGACTTGTCTGAATTGATAAACCTTTACATGCGCTTTAGTCGACAGCTCAACTATACTAGTGTTAAATGGTCCTTCAATTTTTGAAAAAGTCAGCACTAGACAATCTTCATGGCGTGGAGGGATTAGATAGAGTGATAAAAAACTCGGTGTCAGCTTTCCAGCCAGCTACTTTCCGAAGAAAACATGTCAGTTTATCTTATACTCCATTAACTAAAAGTACATAACAAAACTAAAACAGCTTCCGAATATCCGAGTCAAATGTAACCATGAATGTATGCATAAAGTTCTCACCTGAAAGACGAATCTCTCCTCCATCCCATCAACTGAGAGAAGGCCTTTCATCCTGTATATATCATCGCTTCTTTCCATCAATAGTGTACCCAACCACATGTTAGCCTGCAAGATGAAAGTAAGTTCTTCATCCAAAAACAAAAAATTATATATTCGAAAATTACATAGGTTCTATCCCAAGTAGATAGCTAAGACCACATATTTGAAGAAACAAAGCATTGAACACACCTTCTCAAGATCCAAATTTCCTTCACAAACTATGCTGACAGAAGAAACACCGGGATCATGAGTATGATCATGGGTATGATGATCTGCAATGTGAGTCAAAAGATAACCATTAAAAGGTTTCCAAACCATTAGGTAGCTGCTTTAGGATACGAAGAGACATTGCGTTCATTTCAAAGGATGACATGATACCCCTTCCCATTCTCACTTAAATTACCTACTTTCTTGAGTGACCTATTTTTGAGACAAAATAGCTCATCCATAGAATCGAGGAATTACTTAATTCTGTGTCCCTGTGAAGAGATATTGGAGAGAGGGAAAGGGAAGTGGGGGTGCGAATTCAAGAAATGACATATAGAATAAACAAAGTACAGCATGATCATGCATCTTTTTATCTATTCCAAATTACATAAAGAATGGGTAGGATGAAGAGTTGATGAAAAGTGACAAGCTTTTTCAGCATGTAGTTGGTCTCTATGGGGCTTCAAAAGGCTTTGAAAGGTCAGAAATGAAGCCTTATCGCTTTATACTTGCTTCTACACCAGATCCCAAGAATGGGCCCAATTTCTGTAGTACTCCAGATAAAACACTTGATGAACAGTCAACGAAATGGTGATAATGCAATAATAAATAAACAAAAGATGCTATGCGCTGTTATGCTACCCTTCTGCACAACCTTCTTTTGAATATGTGAACAGCACTCAAGTGGTCGACGCTGCGGTATAGCCTACTTTTAAGGGATGAAATAGCTCCCCGGATTTGATATGATTTCCTATATTTTTACCCTTGAGTTCTCTGCCCTCCATAAGGTCTGACATTTATGCATCTCTACCCTCACATCAAATTACTAACTCCACCACTAAAGAAGGGATATAAACACAAGAAGGGGCTAGCTATAACAGAATCTGAATTAGTCAGATTGTACTCTGACAATGATTCAGCTCCAGATCATTCTACTAATTTTTTTTTCAAGTGTCACAATCTTCGCATCTAAGCATGATAAGCTAAGTCTGTAAAATACTAAATAAAAAGCAGATATCATACTTGTTCTACGTGAATAGCTACCAATGCACACGCCATATTCCCCTTGTCAAACAATAACAAACAAAAGCCTTTGCTTGAAGAAAGTCCAGAGATGAAAATGAATGGTCCTTACCATGGTCGTGCTTATGTTCATGCTCATGGTTTTGACTATGGCCATGCTCATGATCGTGGTGGTGGTGATCATGGCCATGTTCATGATCGTGGTGGTGGTGATCATGATCATCCTTGGACCCTTCAACATCAACTGCACTCTCAATTCTTTAAGCCACCAAACACAATGTCAGGTTTGAAACTGATTATATGAGTCAAAATGTACTTATGTTTTAATAAATAAGTGAACAAAAATGAACTGACAGATCTATTTCGTTTACATATTTTTGTAACTTCAGCACTCTCTAATCTATGACCAAATCATAGAATAATTTGAGTACATAAATATGGTATGCTTTTTGGAGCCGAAATTTCAATTATGGAGCAAGGAACAAGATCTAACCTTTCCAAATCAAATCCTCCAATTCCAAGAACATACTCCAGATCAACTTTTCCATACTGGGTCCTCTTCAATTGAGCCATACTATTGATGCCCTGCTCTCAACAGATAAAACTATCGAACTTTAGGATCTCATGTAGAGTTATGATAGAATATGCTCTCTGGTGGTAATGATTGCACAAGGTGGTAAAAAAAGAAATAGTGCAGATGCATTACCCTAATTCGTTGAACCACAGAAGCAACATTAGGCTCACCAACAAGATCAGTCTGAAAACATAAAGACATGATTATTAACTTTGAACCCATCATTAATTCAGTATGTCAATAAATACATCAAAATTTCGGCATACCCTATACTGTATTCACTAAAATCATCATAAGTGTACCTTGTTTATGATAATGCGGTCAGCATAAGCAATTTGCTCCACTGCTTCATTGACAACGCCTTTAGGCTTGGCCTCATCGAGATGGAACCCAACGTGTTTAGCATCAACCAAAGTGACGACACCATCCAATTTAACATCGTTGAAAATTTGATCCTCAGCATAAAATGTTTGAATGATGGGAGCTGGATTAGCTAATCCTGCAACAACAAGCAGTATCGGAAAAAATATTAAAAGATGAGCATAAGCAAACAAATCTGCAGGAAAAACTCAACAGTTGACATGGGAGAACAATGAGAAATGTCATCCTTACCAGTAGTTTCTATGACGATATGATCGAATTTCCCTTTCTTCTTACTGACTAATTCTCCTATCATTCTAACAAGGTCACCCCTAACCGTGCAACATAAACATCCATTATTAAGCATGACAATATCCTCTGCTCCAGTTGTCTTTGAAGCAACCAACGAGCCATCGATATCCACCTCACCGTACTACAACACAATAGTTACAAACAAATTATCTAAAGCAGAAAAGTATGAAATGCGGTTTAAGTATACATATGAAGATATTACTACATATCGATTCAGGTTTCTTGTACATGAGTGTAACATTCTTAGGATAATGCAACATCGTAAATAGTCAACAGAGAAACTAGTCTATCACCAACCTCATTCTCAATTACAGCAATCCGTTTGCCATGGTCTTCATTCAAGATGTGGTTTAGTAGAGTTGTCTGTCGATGAAATATATCACAAATACATTAGATCAAGAGAGGTGGCTCTTCCTAGTAATTAAATGTAATCTAATAACGACATATGCATACATAAATTTGCAGTTTATTATAACCTCATTGTTATTAATATGATGCTGTTGCATCAACAAAAGACAAGCAAAATGTCAGAATTTCTTCATAGGATTTTCATAATCTAGTTTCCCATTACAAATTCTACTCAGCTAATCATAAGTTGCACGAATAGCATCAAACATGTGGGACCACTTATGAAAAAAACAAATAATAAGCCACACAACAGGATTGAAGAGAGACTATATACGGATTGAACTCGAAAATGATTGAAGTGTCGATACAAAATAGAAAGGCGTGGACTTCGCTAACAATTTGATTATTGTGCCTCAAACCAACACACCCCTTAATCAATTCAATTAATCGTTTGATTGCCAGCAGAAAGAGATATTAGGCAAAATAAAATTCAGGTCTGATAGTCTATTATTAACACCACCAAAGTACTAAAAAAAAGTTCAATTCTTTAGAAAACAAAATATCATCAAAAAAACCATTTTGCCATTTAGTTCATTAATAGAGCACAATGTAGTCCATAATTTCGATTTGATTACTACTAATACAACACATAGTCAACACCATCAATTATATTATTACAGAACTCTTACTAACCAGAAAATAGAAGTTACATATTTATAACACTATGAACAAACCTACACTCAGTTATCAATTAGCAATCAGATAAAATCACATTTGTGTAACAATATGAACAAAACAGCACTCATTTATCAATTAGTAATCAGTTAAAAATCACATTTGTATAACAATATGAACAAACTATACTCAGTTATCAATGAGTAATCAGATAAAGATCACATCCGCATAACAATATCAACAAAGAACTACACTCATTTATCTATTAGCAATATGATAAAAATCATATTTTTATAAGAATATGAAGAAAACTACACTCCTCTATTATTAGCAATCAAATAATAACCACATTTTTATAACACTAAGAACAAAACTACACTCATTTATCTATTAGTAATCAAATAAAAACAACATTTTATAACAACATAAAGAAAACTTCACTCATTTATCTGTTGTCAATCAAATAAAAATCAACACCTTAACCAAAACTACACTCACTTATTTATTTATTAGATAAGTAAAGTATAAGTAACTGCTTTAAATTTATCTAAAAGGAGTTAACTACCTTCCCAGAGCCCAAAAAACCAGTGATAATAGTAGCTGGAATCCTGTCATCCGGGGGTATTTTAGTCAAAACATCGGAATCCTCAGTCTCTGGAGCTGAAGCTGTGGAGGCAGAAGCGCAGAAAGTGCGAGAGAAATGGTTGTTGAGTGATGAATATTTATTGGTGAATTTAAGCATTCTTGAATGATTATTATTGAGTAAAACAGAAACAGTTGGTTTGTTGTTTGTAGTTCTCCAAAATTGGGGGCAAAAAGTGGAAAGAGATGAAGGGGTTCTCTTGGAAAGTTGAAAGAAGGTAGTAGCTATGTCTATAGACATTGAAATTGAAGATGCCATGGATGAGTTCTTGGTGGGTATGGAAGTTGTGTGTGTTCTTTTGGTCTTTGGGGGTTTTAGGGGTTTGGATTGGATGTTTGTTTTTATATTATTTTGGGGATGGGGTGGTTGTGGATCATCAAAATTTCACCCCAAAATTATCTTCTTTTTTCTTATGTTATCAAATAAGAAATACACTACTTTATTATTTTAATTTGACCTTCAAATATTTTATCATTTAAGTTTGCTATCATTATCATTTTTATATATGGTTAATGGTCGAAGTCGAAGACATCACATACATTTTCCCAATATCACCAGTTGTTCACTTACATATTAAAAGCTTCTAGTTGATCACCTGTCTTTTGAAAGTTCTATTAGTTGGTCTATCGGGCATTTTTTCTGCTGGTCAACGCCTGTGACCATTAATAAGGGCTTTTTTCGTCTTTTCATGTTGAAAATAAGGGTTGGTTTTGGGTTTATTTCTAATTTTCAATTTTTTGGCTTTATTTCGACATGAAAAGACCAAAAAACCTTAGTGATGGTCCCCATGTGCGTTGACTAGGCATTGACCAGCCGGAAAATGACCGATATACCAACTGAGACAAATTTTAAAAGGTGAATGATCAATTGAGACCTTTAAAAGTAAGTGATCAATGGTGATATTAACAAAAGATAAGTGATGTCCTCGACCATTCACCTTTTTTATATTACATTATGATAGGGGCTTTCTTTTATTGAAAATGAACCCCCCTTTTCGGGTAAGGGCTCAGACATCCCGTAAGGGCCCAACAGATATCGAGGTTGCCTTTTTTATGATAAAGACCCAGAATCCAAATCCACCCTCCAAGTGTCCACATCCTAGCACATGGAGACAAAAGCTTTGGCTATAAATATGAGACCACTTCGCCTAGTTATTGTGGAGTTTGTAGGCATTGGGATGTTAAGTAGTGTATTAATTTGATGTGGCAGGAGAGAGGGTGCTAAAAATTAATCTCCTATTGGAAATGGTCTAAGTATATCTCACCGACCTCCTTGTTCGACGAAGACTGGACAATTTTTATTGAAATAAACTCACCACTTATTAGCAAATACTCCCTCTATCCCTAAATGATTGTCATATTTTTGACTTTTCGTAGTCAACAAAACACGATTTAAATCGTGTCAACCAAAATAAGACTGTTGGGTAGGAAAGTTGAGAGATTTTTTGGTGTGTTGCTTGCTTCATTCCTTTTTCTTTCTCGTTGTCGTTGGCCTTTTCTTTTCTCCTATACATGTTGTTTGTTTTAAATCGTGCCAACCCAAGATAAGACTGTTGTTTTTGCTGATGCGAGGCGCCGATGGAAGGTGAGGGGGTGGTGGTAAGTTATTGTATCGAATGGAGTCAAAATGAGATTGAGCTTAATTATAACTCATTTGGTATTTCTGTACCGACCCAAGTCCCAACGATGCACCGATCACCTTTTTACCTGATTTCGGTGCTAGGTTAAGTACCGATCAAGTCCTGACCAGCCTCGTACCGTATTTCGGATGATGGTCGGGACTTCCCATCCACCACCCATCATCCGATCACGCAGGAACAAACACGAAATTGGCTTCACAACCCAACACACCAATCAAACTCCTTATCAATCTTGATTCACTTCTACTTGGTAAATTAGTGAACCAAACTCTTTCCTTTGAAGTATTAACAACAGCAACATTGCTAAAAAATGGCTTATTGCTAACGATAGTTCTATGAGCAAATTATCTGATCCATATATTAAAAAGGGTTGGTAACAGAAATATTTACAACTAGAGTACTAGACACTTCATGCTTTCCATATCCTTCTTTGTTCTCAGGAGGAAGTGGAAGTGATTTGAGACGTGGTCTGTTTACAACGATTTTATGACTACTATGACTATGTTTATACCATGCTAATTATCTTTCTGGTGCTTGATCTGGTACTGAAGCTTTGGGTGTGGATGGTAGACAGCTAGCTGAGCCGTTTTCAGACGGTGGTGGAACACCCCATTTGCCTTCGGGTTCAAGTGGCTCTAACACATGGACTCCACCGTCGGATAAGCCTATTGTTGAACTGATTAGGTTCCTGTGGATGTGCCGCGATTACTAGCAAATTCACATTCGGACTGCTGCAAACAGTTGCCAAAAACAGTTAGTAATTAGGATATGTTGGTTCAATTCCCAGTGATACTACTACTATATTTACTTAGTGATTTAGAAGTACACAAGTGTGACTGAAAATTGTGAACTCCGTGTATATTCTCAGAAAGAATTTCTATTACATTTCCTAAGTTGAAAGAGTAACTGAACTAAAGACCACATAATATGACTTGTACCATACCTGGAAGTAGGTGAAAGATACGCAGATGGATTGATACGACATTGCATACGCAGACTTGCAGCATTAAATATGCAGACAGTTCCATCGTAGAAACTGGTGTACACCAATAGGCTATCACATGAGAATGTGGCATGTGATATTAGGGTGGTTGTTTCAGGTGGTATCCACTAAAGAAACAAGAAGAATATGTTAATGTTAATGTATAATGAATGAAGTGTTGCAAAACGCTATAGACTGAGGAGGATTTACCTGTTTTTATGCATTCTAATTTTTGTTGCATCATATATGGCAATTGAGTCTCGTGAACTACCAAGAAGCGTGTCTGATCTTGATGAAACTGAACACGTGTCTCTGTCTGTGTTGCTCTACCGCTGGAAGCTGCAAAAACTTCGACTTTTGCATTTCCCACGCTTCCATGCTCCACATGCAAACTGGAGAAAAAATTTACAGGCAGAAAAATGAAAACAAAACAAGGGAAGAGACAAGAATACACTTAGCTCATCATCGGCTTAGAACTGCCCTGAACTAGTGAAGTCAAAAGATTGAAATAAGCACCTGTGCATCTGCTCCTGACGAGATCAGCACATTCAGAACATAAGAGAAAGCAAGCCCAGTTATTCTCTTAGAGTGACCTTCAGCTTGCTTTTGACCTGCACCGACATATAAACCAAAGATATTACTAGGTTACAACTTCTAATACTTTCTACGTTGGATAAAATTGAAGTTTTTCCTGAAATGTACTACATATTGTACCTCGTCAATGCGAACATTATAAATTTGAATTGTGGTCTGTCATGCCTATTGCAATAATATTGTTATCTTGAGGATGGAAATGCCAGAAATGTAGCTGCAGGTGGTGGCGGCATGAAAGTTGTCATCGTCTAACAATACAGCGACAAACTAAAAAATATTACTCTCATGGAACAAAACCTTAGTAATGACGAGATTAAATTAATGTTTAACACTTGCTACCTTAAAGGTCATCATGTTGAAAGGGAGATCTTCCCTCCTGATGCTGACATCACATACGAATCATTCTT